>OMLC01042624.1:0-19663 GCA_900302585.1 Regalecus glesne | reverse complement strand
CATCATGTGCTGTATTTTGTTGGGGACTGGATGGTGTGCATTTTGTCCATATGTTATTTGCAGTAAAGCAGAGAGCCAGAGGAAAGGAATTTCATTGCTTTCTACACATAAAGTTGAACCTGAAGCTTGGCCTTTGATTTTGTGTGCCTCACCTTTTATACTGTGCAAGGTCCTGCTCAAGCCGAGTGATGCGTTGAAGTTTGTGGAGGAACCACTTGTCTATGAATGTCAGCTGATGGATCTGGTCCACACCCATGCCACTTTGGAGGGCCTTACAATGATATACATACAATTGGGCACATTACAAAAACTATATAATAGTGAAGGACAGCCCTGTGTAGTTATTCTTACCGAATGTAGAATACTATAGTTGAATTCTAAATATCCAAACATCCATAATGTCTTTTCATTTGAAGTGGCAAGATTTTTGTCCTGGTCTTAAACTTCCATGTGTACTACTAGTTGTTTTTGTTTATTAATATTTATTTTTCTGAGTTTAGACCAACAAAGTATGTGTAGTAGGGATCAAAATAGAGGATAACAGAGAACAGAAAGATGAAGTGACATTGGCAGTGGCTTAGAAAATCACCTTGAGGGGCTATCGTCAGTGTTTGATGGCTTGGTGATAAGATGCAGAGCATTAATCCTTAATGTTGCCACCTCCTTCAATAGTTTTATTCTATGGTAAGTGGGAACAAATCCATCTCAGCTCCTGGGCCGCCAAGCAGTCACTGTTGGAGTCTTTACAATGACCCAACCATAGTTTGAAGCGGCATATATAGGTGGTGATCCTGTGCAGATATTTTCTCCGCAGTGTCTTCATTTAAATTCAGTGTATGGATGATAGAACTTGACTCTACTACAGGGACTAAACACAGGGTCCCATTTCTCCTTACTCTGGCAGTTCTTTTGAATCCAAATGTTTCTTTAAAGAGTTGAAGCTAGCTAATGGTATCACAGATACAAAATTTGATAGCAAATCCAACATAGTTTGGTCCCATAACTATAAATATGAGCTACATTTAATCTATTTTCCCGATCTTTTAATCTATTTTCATCACAAGTTATCTATGACATAGATAACTTGTGATGATTCAGCGGCAGTCCTTGATTTTTATTCTAAGTATTCAAGGTGGATTTTATTTCTTTCATGCCAAGGGGAGATATGCAAGACTATTTAAGTATTCCAGGGAGGTAGCAGCAGTGTACCTTGGCCAGGGAGAAGATGCGGGTGCTTGAGGGTACAGCCAGATCTTGCTGCAGGTCCTGACTATCTGCCCAGGCCTTCTTTAGAGGCAGCCGTGCCACAAATCCATCAACTGAGGGGTGGCACATCCTCAGTGCCTTCTGCATGCTCTCTTCAAAGGTACGACCCACAGCCATTACCTATTCACAGGGGAGAGGCAGAGTGTAATTCTGGAGACTGATAAGGTGATGGAAGAGAGGAAAAAATGATAGTAAAATAACAGTAAAGAGATTAAATGTGTATATGTGTGTGTGCGCGCGTGCACAGATGTAATTGGTCTTGATTAAGATGACACTCGAAGGATGACCTTTGATTTTTTTATTTTATTTTTTGTATTGTGATGGAGAGAAAAACTGCAGACAGTGTTGTATGGTTGACTAGCTGAATTAAACTGAAAGATGTCCTGATGGGATAAGACATTGCAATAAGTGAGTCGATCAAGACTTATTTTAACTGACTACTACTTGTAATATTGAGCTGGATCAAATTCCGATCCTTTGTGTATTTTATCCACTTACATGCCATCTATGGCAACACTCGTATAACCGACATAAACTCTCAATTGCACTTCATCTAGGTGTTGTGAACTGACATTATCCATAACTAGCAGAAGCAAGTTAGGATTTAAAATGTCAACAAGTGGAAAAAATGTCTGCAGTGCAAAATTTCTTTAGAGAATGGAAGAAATCCAACATCTATCTACTTTTAAAATGTTTGCAGTCCATGTCTACTATGTGAAGGGAATAGTAAGTGCACCACTTTAAATACAAATAATATGATAAGACAGGTAAAAAGAAGTCACTCAGAGGAGGACAATGAGCTCATATGTTACTCATTGGTGTGTCCTCTCTTTTTGGTCAATAGTTTATATTTGTTCAAATTATTGGTTTTAATGTCCTATTCATAGTTTGTTCATTTGTTAAAAAAAGGAAAATCATTAAAAGTAAGCGGTGATGTTACATTTTCTTTATTCGGACAGACATATCAGACCTGTACTAGATTTGATTTAATAACTTTAATCTGTGCTGCTTTATTATGCAGAAAATATTAATATTTGAGCAGGTATTAATTTAGCTATATAAAATTACTCAGATCAGAGGCAATGAGGTAAAAAAAACGTCATTGGAAAATTCATAACAATAATAGAGACAAGAAGTAGGGGCAAAGGTCAAGGCAGAAGAGGGGAGTACTGTCACAATGGTCCAGGCAATAAGGGGCCCTATAAAAAGGAATCGTTATAGTGTACTAAACTAGATATATCACAGCTGGGGTACCAGCAAGTTGCCAGAATTCCTGATTGGAATGAACCAGTTAGTACATAATAAGTGAGTTGGTGTGTGTGAAAAGTGAGTGGATAATGTTACTGTACCTCAGTAAAGTTAAATAGATAATGAGAATGGTTTGTGAGTGAGCTGATATGGTAACTGCAGCCAATGAGTAAGTTAGTGAGTCAATTGGTAAGTGCATTAAGTGAGTAAGTGGATAAGATTTTAAATAAATTAAATGGTAGATAACTAGGAGGGCATATGAAAAAATCCTATGTATGTATGTAAATGACTGTAAAGGTAAGTGTTTGCAAAATGCCCTCTCACCTCTCCAACACTTTTCATGGCACTTCCTATTTCACTGGACATGCCCTGGAAGCGGTCTAGGTCCCATCGAGGGATCTTGGTTACAATGTAGTCCAAGCTGGGCTCAAAGCAGGCTGTAGTCTTCTCTGACACCGCATTCTTGATCTCTGGCAAAGGGATACCCAGAGCCAACTTGGCTGCTACAAATGCCAGTGGATACCTAATAGACATGGGTTAGACGCAGGGAGATTGATCAGTACAATATGATAGGCTAAATGAAAAATGAGCACCAAGGAAAAATTGTTATCACAATACAGTTCCTAAAATAACCTCAAGAAGCACTACTTCATTTGTATATCTATAAAGAAAACAACTGTATCCCAGAATTTTTCTTTTAGTTTGCTGACACCTACAGGTTAAAAACCATAACAAAGTTAAAGACTCCATAGACTCCATGCCAAAGATATTATGGGATATTTCAGGTACTGTGCAATGCAGTTGAGGGTGCTGTCCCGGATAGATTGGCTGGAATCACAATCAGTGCTGCCTCAATAAGGAGAAGAAAAGATGGACTTGAGGAAGAGAATTAAAATCCCACAATTGCAATGGACTTTATCATTCGCAAGCAGGCCCTCTACCGCAAATACTTGAAATTTGATAATTTATTAGAGGCTGGAGGGCTCTTGGGAAAGAAACTCAAACTCACAGCAGAGTCTGTGAGGGTGGCTGGCTAGCTGATTACCAGTCTGTGGAGCTTTTCAACCCTAAAAATATTGGAGCAAATTTTCGATAAACCATCTTTTTTTTTTTTACAATTGCCAATATTTAAAATCTAAACGTTTTTTTTTTGCCCAAAAAATGATTAGAAATGCATATAATGATGAAACACCGTACAAAAATTATAAAAACTTAATGTTTGGTGAAAGACTACGGCTAAGGGATTGGCATATCATAAGAGAGGACTTGGTAAAGAAGAGATGGGTGCTGTTGACCATAACAAATCTTGAAATATTTGTAAATGGACCATAAGAATGAACACATTAAACCAGGAATAGCAATAATATGGGCTCTTCACAAATACGCCAGGCTGGTCTTGGAACTCCTTGATCTTTGGATAGCAGGATAAACACAACCGCAGCTAATAAAATTTTTAAGAGCACTGTTGGTTATGGAGATATCAATACACCTATCAGCATTTACAAACACAGCCAGTACTAACAAATGTTTATGAGTGATCAATAATGCTGGTTCTTTGGCACACCTATTGTGGGTTAGACTTAGTGAACGGTACAAAGCAGGTTAAAAAACATCAGCCTCTGTATGATTATTTGTGCTATTCCTCCAGGCAACTGTACATGAATTTAGACTGGACACAGAACGTGTTTCCCAAAAGGTTATGCATCTACACTACGACAGGAGGACCATTAGCTATACGGCTCATTTCTTACCCAGTTGCTTTAGAAGCTAGCGCAGAGCTTCGGGACAGGCGGGCATTGACTTCAATGATGCAGTACTCCAGTGAAGAGGGGTGCAGAGCATACTGGATGTTGCATTCTCCAACAATGCCTAGGTGACGCACCACCTTGATGGCCGTTTCACGAAGCATATGGTATTCCTCATTGGACAGTGTCTGGCTGGGTGCTACAACAATGGAGTCACCTAGAAAAGCAGGAAATGGTTCAATGGCATTACTTTAACCAAAGGTGCTTCTTTCTGAACCTGGTTTCAGTGACCCAGGCCTCATGTAATAATTGTTCAGATGCACAGATTTTTTTTAGATGCACAAGTTGTAACAATTATTTTCAATTTAAATTCCTATTTTGTAATTTTGTTTAAAAAAAATGTCCAGCACAATGCTCAGTCAGCTCTCCTTGCGTGGTATTTAAGAGGCTTAAATTATTCTAATTGATATTTGCTCAATTTGAGAAAAAGTGACTTAATCACCTCCGTAAGGACAATTTTGTCTGGTTAGAGGGATTTCATGAATACCACGTTGACTTCTCATACACGCTACTCACAAGAAAAATATCAAGCCACACTTAGGAATATTTGTGCATTAAGCCCACTACACATGATCAAGCCTTTCATTTATTAGTTGAACAGAATAGGCTCATGCGAGTACCTTAAAAAACAACTTAGAATAAGCAATAGCAAGCTAGAGGAGAGGGTTGTGTGTAGAAGTTTATTTCTATTACCTGTATGTATGCCCAGGGGGTCAAAGTTCTCCATGTTACAGACAGTGACACAGTTGTCTGCCACATCTCTCACCACCTCATACTCCACTTCCTTCCAACCCAGCAGCGATTTCTCTACCAAGATCTGACTGCTCATTGCCAAAGCCTACAATATAATTTCACAAAGTATGACGTTTTAAATATTTCATCTATTTACCAGCCTACGGCCAAACATTTTGAAGACTTACAAGCCAAACTTTTTACAGTCCTGCAAAGTGGAAGTATGAAAAATATGTTTATTTAAAGGCTTTAATGAACACCGTTATAGAAATTATGTTTGGATATGGGGGATGAGCTGTCTAAAGGAGATGGGTGAAAGGTGAACATGACCAAATGGCAACCCTGCTAAAGTTTAAAGTAATTAAAGGGGGGATTGACAAGGCAATTTATGATCATATGACCTTCGTGCAAAATGAAAAATGAAAAGCCACTTGAAAAATAAATAAGAACCAAGCAATTTACATTTGGAGTCTCAATAACAGTAGACAGAAAAACTCTACAATTTCAAATTGAAGAAAACCCATGCAAATGCGTGGGTTTGTGCTATATAATACCACCTTGCGAGCAGTCTCCTTCAATTTGGTTTTGTCAGCACACAATCCTGAACCAAGGCCCCCCAGTGCATAAGCTGAGCGGAGCATCACTGGATAACCGATCTGCTCTGCTGCTTTCAGGGCATCTGAAACCTACAGAAGAAACTGTCAGTCAGCACCTGAAAAAGTCTGGCACCAACCAAACACTTATTATACAGTCAGATGAATTATCTGTATCACATTTTAATAAAAGTTTTATCCTTTGTCTTGCTGTATGACTGTGATCTTTACCGACTCAACAGCAATACTGGGCGCAATCTTCTCATTAATTTCCATCAGTTTGTCAGCAAAGAGCTGTCTGTCTTCTGTGGCCATGATGGATTCCACTGGGGTCCCCAGTACCTTCACCCCATACTGCTTCAGGATCCCACTCTGAAACAGCTCCACTCCTGGAAATGCCAACAGGGTCAGACTCACACAAGCATCTCTGTATCGACACAAATGCCAATGTGAGGTTAAACATACAAATTTACACACACACACACACACACACACACACAGAAAATGATAAAAATACAACCTCATATAAATAAACACACACATTTGCTTCTCTATACGAATTAGAGATGCACCCATTGCAATTTCCTGGACTGAATACGATTCAGGATTTTGTAAAAATCCAATATACCAATTCGGATTTCAGCCAATTCGGATTTTTTTAAAGAACTCTCATTGACAGCATACACAAACATTTTTGTGACTTACCTTTAGTAGTAATTTCTATTTCATGTTCATAATGAAACATTAAACATAAAATTAAAATTTCCACCAGAGAAGAGTTACAAAAATGTGTGTGTTATCAATTGAACTTCTTCGAAAAAATAAAAGTTATGATAAAACATTGACCCAGCTACTCTTAGTGCTGGTTCCAAGCCTGGATAAATGGGGAGGGTTGCGTCAGGAAGAGCATCTGTGCTAAAATCTTGCCAAGTCAAATATGCAGATCATAAATCAGACTTTAATACCAGATCAGTCCATCCCTGTCTTGCCAATAACTGCCACCACTACTATTGGTCACCAGAGTGCTGATGGAAATTATGCTTCTGTCGGGCAAAAGTGAAGGAGAGGAGAAGGCATCCTTGTGTCCCTACCCACCAAGCAAGCAGTGCTAATGGAGCTGACAGTCCCATGGAAGATCACTTGGATGAGGCCTTTGAAAGGAAGCTCACCAAGTACACAGGGCTGGTCAGCAACTGCCAGTAGGCTGGATGGAGAGTAAGGCACCTCCCAGTGGATGTTGGATGCAGGGGATTCACAGCTCATTATTTACCCAAAGCCAAAGATTTGGGCATTAAGGGAGAGATGAAAGGGAGATTCATCCGCAGTATCGCCAATGCGGCAGAGAAGGCCTCATGATGGCTATGGCTCTAAAGAGGAGTCACATTTAGCTAGCCATCTGGACACAGCTCTGGCTGGGTTACCTGTCGGAGGTTGTATGATGTTGAAGACCTGAAGCACCTGATGATCCCAGGAACATCACTGAACACGTCTCCAAGACCATTGCCAGATATATGTTTACAGATACAGATAAGAGGGAAGAAAAAGGATAATTCTGGACTGAGTTGCACGATATGGTGGACAGTGTACCCAAAGATGATAGAGGTGATTAAAGCAGACTTCAGTGGACATGTTGGGGAACTGAGGTGATGAGTGGGTGATTGGCAGGCATGGTGTCAATGAGAGGAACGTGGAGGGAGAGATGGTGGTGGATTTGTGAAAATTATGTTATTGGCTTTGGTAAATACGTATTTCAAGAAGAAGTAAGAACACAGGATGATGCATAGGAGTGGAGGAAACCACAGACAGTTAGTCTATAACTTATACAGGGGGTGTAATCTGAAAGGGGATTGGTGACTCCGCAGTGGTAACAAGGGATGATTTAGCTAGGGAGCATCGCATGGTGGTCTGCAGGATGGCTTTGGTGATCAAGAAGAGAAGGAGAGTGAAGGAAAAGTCAAGGATCAAATGGTGGAAATTGAAGAAATAAGACTGAAGTCTAGAATTCAGGGTGGAGTTAAGACAGGGACTGGGTGGTAGTGAAGATTTGCTGGATGGCTGGATAATCAAAGCAGATATTATGAGTGAGACAAGGACATACCAAGTACCTGGTAAGGTACTTAGTATGTTAACTGAACACAGAATGGAAGAAAATGAGATTTTGTGGTAAATTTGAGTAAGTACATTAGAGTGTACTGAGGAAGAGGTTGGCAAAGAGGAAGTGAAGTTGCCAAAGAGATGAAGAAAGTAGACATGAAAACAAAGAAAAGTTGCATTAAGTGAAGACAAAGGTGGGAGAGCCAAAGAAAAAGGCATATGATGAGTTGTATGGGAGGTCGGACACTCAGGACTTGTACTGATTGGCTAGGCAGAGGGTCTGAGCTGACAAGTATAAGCAGCAAGTTATGGCAATAAAGAACACAGATGAAATTATTCTGACAAATTAGGAAAGTCTGTTGAAAAGGTGGAGGGAGTACTTGAGGGGCATTGAATGAAGAAAATGAGAGAAAGAAAGTTGGATAGTGTGGAGATAGTAAATCAGGAGGTATGCACTGGAGAGAAGAGGAATGAAAGTCAGTAGAACCAAAATGAAATAACCAAATGTGAATGAGAGGAGAGACAGTGGAAGGGTGATGCAAAAAGTAGAGCAGAGGTGAGTTGAATGAGTTCAAATACTTGGGGTCAACTGTCCAAAGTAACAGGGATTGTGGATGAGAGGTGAAGAAAAGGGTACAGGCAGGGTGGAGAAGAGTGTCAGGGGTGATCTGTGGCAGAAGGGTGAGAGGGAAGGTCTACAAGACCAGCCATGTTGTATGGTGTGGAGACAGATGCCCTTTCTGAGGCCCCACAGTGGGTTCAAAGCTGTTGCCTCTCACTCATCCATTCCCACAGTGCTATAACCAATTACACCAATTTAAGAGGGGATGGAGTATAGCCCAGCAGGAGTTGGGCAAAAAAGGTAGAAAGGTAGAAAGAAATTCTGCAAAAATCACCAGTCAAAGGGCTCAAACTCAAAAACACTTGCATGACATTCTGATAAATGAGTAATTTATAGCCTAACATACATCCACATACATTCAATCAAACACAAACATGCTAAGATTATTTAGCCCTAAACTAGGTCCTCACCACAGTTGAGTGCAGTCTGTCCCCCCATGGAGAGCAAGATGCCGTCTGGCCGCTCATTCTTGATGACCTCTGTCACAAATTGTGGTGTGACAGGAAGAAAATAGACCGAGTCAGCCTGCTTGGTTCCCACCTCATTGGTCTGCACTGAGGCTATGTTGGGGTTCATCAGCACCGTCTTCACATTCTCCTCCTACATCACCAACACAAGTCAGTAAAATTGTCATTATTTTATTTACGAAGAAGAGGAAATGAAATTGAATATCAGATTGAATATCTCTAAGCACATCAGTCTGAGATATGTATAGGCATTGCCAAAGCCACAGTGGCCACTAAACCTCTTACCGCCCCTCTAATGCATGCAAGAGATTTTGATATCTATAGGGGGGAGTCTGGTAGTGACTGATGAAAGAATTGGTTACCTCTCAAAACCTAACTAGCTTTTGGACTTGCCAGCAATTTCCTGCATCATCTCAGTTACCTATGGTAGTTCCAGTACCACTGTCCACAGCAGACTATATGGTTTAAACATGAACCTGTTTGACAACTTCTCAGCCTGCCATGTCTCAGGGCTTATTCACTGCGATCTGCCTGGTAGCCGGGTAGGTCAATAATTTACTTTTATCTGAATTTAGTAAAGCATTTCAGCTGAACCCCACAGTATTGTGAGAAGTATCTGAATTTGAAACATCAATATCCTGTCTAAGGACAGGATTTTGTGTTAGTGGAAAGTTCACTGAAGCAGATTTTTGCTTTGTGATAATGGCCTAGACCAATAAAACTGACCTCCTTCGACTTGACTTGACACAGAAAACGGATGAGAGGAAACAACATCCTTAGTGAATTGATATCAAGAGTAGCAAGTTATTTTTGGTTTCATACATACAAGCCTCCGATTCACCATGAATGTTGTGTTTTCTTTACGGTGACAAGTTAGCAAACACCCTTTAGAAAACCGCCCCATCTAAGCAGGCATCTGAAATCCAAACACGTTGCCTGTGTTGGCCAGGCAGCCGAATTCTTCAAAGCCATCTGAATTTAGAGGAAGTCAGTCAAATGTGAGATAGGGAATGACACCATCTACCTGGAAGCATCTCACGCTGCCTCGCTGCTAGTGGCCAAGGCTAAAATCGTTTTACGACGAGAGAGGATCTCATTTTACCAGCTGCTGTGGCGCTTGCTGAAACCATGCTGGATAAAGAAATCAGCTGACGCACTGAGAACAGTTCCTTTATCAAATGATGCAGTATGTCAAAAGAATGATGATATGGGAACTGACAGTGTTGAGCAGGTGATCCAACAACTCAAACTGGCAGTAAAGTGGATTTGCTCTACAACTTGAGTCAACCGACATTAGCAGAGAGGCGCAGTTCATCACCTTTCTATCATACAGGGACACTTCAGAGTCGAACTTTAATGTACACATCGTCCTCTGTAAAAGACTCATGGGAAAAACTACAGGTCATTATATTTTCCTTTTTACTGATTTCACAAGTATTCAATTAGGCCTATTATTATCATTATTATTATTATCATTTCCATGTCTACCCCCACAACGTGGGAACTAATTGTGGCACATAAAAACAATGTCAGGTTGAACAATTGTAATCCCCCAAACACAAAGCCAACAGTACCTTGTCAGCCACTCAGTGCACATTTGGCATATTGATACCCTCGTATGTTATATGTGCAGCTCAGAGTTAGAATATCTCATGAACATCTCCAGAGCTGCCATTACAGTTATTGCAAAAGTTTCAGATGATGTTGGATGACTAGATACTGAAAATAGGATGGCATCAGAGCTCATGTTAGCTTCATAGGGTAGTGCATGTAAGGTGATCTCCACCAAATGTTGTAGATATATTATTAGCAATGATGCTGAAATATTCAAATTGAAACATGATGCTGAACATGGGCTGAAGGATTTGCATACTGTTCACGGAATGGATCCCTTTTTCAGATATGCTGGATCCTTTGGCATCGCTGGGTACATTATTCATTCATACATTAACAGTAAGCATAATCCTGTTTTTTGTTGTTCCTATCATTGCTTGGATGATTAGATTAATCCCTGTGTGCTGCGTTAGAAAGTGTGGTAAATGCCGTTCAACTCGTTTATTCTCCAACCCCCTGGCTTATGAGAATTATTAAAAGTAGGATAACTATGATGATAAGATTTTAGCAGTGATTTATGACAACCTCACTTGTTTGATGTTTCCCCAAATCTTTTTTTCTAAATTAGAGTTATTGATTCCTTTATCTTATGTTAATATTTACTTGGTTGATCTGCAAGCAATTTGATTTTGTGTGTTACGATAATATCCTCCATTCATTGTGCTACCACTGATGAAGATTACTGGAGATCTATGCAATGTCTGCTTACCACCTATGTAGTATCTTTGACTACTGATCATGTATGCCCCCATTAATACTTTTTATACTTTATTGATTTCTACTATTAATTTTACCTAATTTATGCCTTATTCTGTTATACCTATTGCTTTATATTTATTCGCTTTAAACAATGGTGAATATATAAACACACACTTTTTATGAAATACCTTTACTTTACTTTATCTCATATTTCTGTTATGGAGTCTCCCAGGCTAAGAATATCACATGATTATACTTGTACAACAAGAGTGAGTGACAATTAAAATCTTGAATTTTGACTATTTTTGTAGATAAATTCGGGCTCTCGATTAGTCTTTCACTGATCCCTAGTCAACAGTGGGGTAAGATGTATGGCACGAGAGGATGTAGGATGATTTTGACGCACCTGACTACTGAGTTAATGAAGAGTATTGATGTAAATTTGATGCATTTCTGTTGGCTTACAGCTGGCAGACAGGCTTAACAGTAGTTCTGTAAGAGGTTAGATGTCCCCCATGATGTATAACCATTGTCATCGTCAATCCAGGAGACTGACTGTTGATTAAAATGCATTCAATTGAGTGAGCATAATGTGCTCAAAGGGGGGAAATAAATAAATAAACAGAATTAGAAATAGGGAAATGTAATAGACAGCTTAATCATACTCATTATTCCTTGTTATACTATATTGATTTGCTTATGTGTATAAACGTCCTGACGTTGTACGATTCGTAGAGGCAATTCATTTATGATCCTTTCTTACTTTTAATCTTTATCTACACGTGACTTATATACCATATGGCCCATATGGAGCAAATCACAACAGATAGCTGGCTGTTGGCTAGCAGAGTAATGACCTTGCTGGGCTTCACAACATCTGGACTCTAGAAAAATTATCCTGGTACTAAATATCTGGATGACAAGGTCAAGAGATGGCCAACCTGTGAATCCTTTGAGCAGTCTCTTGTGGTTCAGAGGATGATAAGTTGACAAGCCACCAATAAAACAAGCTATAGGATAAGAATAGGGAAAACGGTGAATACATAACATTGTATGTATAACTATGACTAATGGACTTATTTGTATATGGGTATAGGAAGCGGTAACTCAAAGATGATTTTTGCACATCTGGGCGACCTTCTCAAGTGCATCTGTTCATGAACAATGAACTCACAGAAAGGTGACCATTGGTCAATTTAGTCTTACTTCAGAAAATGTCCTCCACAACGCACAGCCTAGTCAAGGCCTGAATGAAGAAGCTGCTGCCTCTCTCTTTTGGCAAGTGGAGAGCAGTACACGCACACCCTCCCACTCAAAAAATAAGACTATCTGCTGATCAACCCAACAGACACGCAGACATGTTGAAGGCATCGCATGGTGAGTTTTCCAGGTGATCTGAACACATTTTAAAGCAGAAGAGCCTGAAATGCTCACTATCTCTTCTTCTATCACATATGATGTGGACAGTGTCCCTAGTGTTGTACAACCTGAACTCATAGATTTGTAGTGTAATGCAAACCTGATTGATGGATAATTAGACAGTTTAATAGTTAAATAGTTAAATATTTATTAAGCTGAAAATATACTGTTTTTTCAATATTTTACTGAGGAATAATGAATTGGAGATGAGCCCATAGTTGGCAGTAATTGTCATATCAAGGTGGCTCTTCTTCAGAGTTGTTTTAATAGCATCTGTTTTAAGTGCTGCAGGAAATAAACCTGACTGGGGAGAGTGGTTCATCATTTCTAGTGCCTCAGATGGTAAGCAATTACTTTTTTTTTAATTGCGAAAGGGAGACGATCCAAGCAGCGAGTGGAGGACCTGAACTGACCAACAAATCATCTAGAGTAAATATTGTCTAGTTTTTTTAAGAGGGTCAAAATGAGACATGGCACTGGTGATATTTCTGGAAAAACTGGAGGTTAGGTTCATTTCTGGATCTTGAAGCAATCATGTTCTGTCTAATGAAAATTATTTATTTGAAGAATGGAAAAAATCCTTCACATTTTTCACTGTACAGTATCTCTGACTGGGTTGAGACGGTGGATTAGTAAATTAATCCAAAGTAAAGAGGGTTTGAGGGCCTCCGGTGGCATAGGGGGTTAAGGCACGTATCTTCAGTACATCTCTACATCATGCAGTTGGATGTTCAAATCCCGGCTGTGCCGTTTCCAACCACGGCTGAAGGTCCATAGTCCCCCTCTGGGTCATCCGGGCCCTCGCGGTTAAGTGAAGGGAAAGTACTCTGCTTCATTCTCCTCCAATGGCCAAGCACTGTGCTGTCACTGTGAGACCGTGACGTGTGAAACAGCGAGGGCTTGTCATCATGTGACTTGGAGGAGACATGCTACAGCTTCCTCCATCCTGTCGATGCTCTAGAGGGGCATCAAAGAGACTGACCCAGTAGTAGGCAACTTGGAGAATTTGGATGGGGAAAAAGGGGATAAAATGTATAGAAAAAAGGAAAGAGAGTTTTACCAATGTATATGTTCTTCTTTTGGCTTGTTCCCTGTTTCTCAAGGGTAGCCACAGCAGATCTTGTCAATCTGCTTCATGATTTGGCAAATTTTTACATGGGATGCCCTTCCTGACACAACCACTAACCCTATGGATGGAGGCACAGGTAGAGCACTGGATGCCCAGTATTCATGGACTTGAGTCTATGCCTATCACTTGTGGGTAACCATTGTTAATATTTCTAGTGAGGATTTTAGAAAGGAAAGACCGCCTGGCCTGTTTAATATCTTTCTTGTAGTTATTCAGTTTATCCTTGTAGTTTTTATGATGAACCTAAGGTTTAGTCTTTCCCCACTGTCACTCTGCCTGGTGACACTCCTACGTTGCCTAACGACCCCTCCATTTCCCCAGGGGCCTGTTTGTTTAACAATGTTTTTAGTTTTAAAAAATTCTAAAAGAATTCAATTAAACAATTGCAGTCAATGGAAACCTTGGACAGTAGCTCAGAAAATTAATCAAGAAAACCATAATTAGATGATGGCGACCAATAGACTGTAAAAAGGTCTACTTTTACATGTCACAATTAGTCCCCCACATTGTGGAGGTGTACATGGACTTAGAAAGAGCTTGGGGGATTAAGGCCAGATGCCCTCCCTGACATCCCGCGGTGAGTTTGAAGCCGCTGCCTCTGGCTCGTCAGTGCCTAAGGTGTATATGCTCTACCACTTAGCTACCACAGCCCCCAGTGGCCAATAGATTTTAATTGTTAAAATTGTAACATTACGATGTATAGAAAAAGCAAACCATTCAAAAGATGTGACTCCTAAGAGGGATTTCCTTCCAGCTGTAAGTATCAGAGAAGCTATTCCACCACCTCTCTTATCAGAGCAGGTGGTATGGATGAATTTGAAGACAGGAGATGCAGTCTCAATGAGGCCAGGTCTCGGTCAGTAGGGTGAAGTCCAGGTTATGGGTACTTATATTAACATTCGCTAAAAATGGCTTATTCAGTAAGGATGTGACATTTAATGACGCTATTCTTATTACCTGAGGTACATGGCTTTGTTGGGGCCTGATAACCAAAGTCCAAACTGGAAATACATTTTTTTAGATCCCTGTATGAGGGAGATTACAGGGTCTTCTTCTATTGTTTATTATTATAGGAATTAGTATGGCAGACTGAGAGTCATTAGTATGATGGGTTGGACTCACCAAAGGACTTGAATTGCTGCGGTTTACCGCAGAACCAAACATGAAAGCATTCTACCCCTGTGGACATCAATTAGTGACGGAACTGTCTGCACCTGTGTGCGGGTGCCAAATGTTGTTGTCCATAGCACTGATATGAGAGTTGGAGATAATAGAATACATTGCATTTGCGGCTAGCATTTGTGAGACTGCTTGATTTAGTTGGAGTCCATTATGTTTAAAAGTAGAAGAGCTCTCCCAGAACAGCTTAAAACTGTCCATAAAGCCAAATTGCAAACAACAGCACTGCAACCGAAGCCAGGTGTGAAGAAATGAAAACACCCTCCATACTAAGCATAAGACGGTTAAAGAGTTGTATAAAATGAGATTTAAAAAACTCTTGACTGTTGGAATATCATGGAATATCATCTGTGCCAACATGAATTACAACTATCTTAATAAGAGTATGCTAAAATACCAAATTAGGAATGTCTTGTTCAATAATCCAGGTGAGGGAATCACAAAAACAGGTAAATTAGTTCAAATAGATGAGAAGTTTATTCAGAAATGTTTTGAAAGGACATGGATGTAAATCGGGTACTCACACAAAGGTTCCCGATTTACATCTCTGTCCCTTGTTTGGGTGTCTCACATGGCTGGCTCAGAGCTGATGAAGACATTTAGATGAAGATTGAAATGTCCTCTTATTTTCTAACTCTTATGTTCAGGTGACCTGATTCCAATAATTTTGACAGTCCGTGAACGTTCAAATAGCTTAAAATCCTCAATGAAAGTGACAGACTAAGCTGGCCACCAGGCTAAAAATAAACCTTGTTAAGTTGGTAGCAGTCAAGATGGTCCAGCTGTCCAGCTGATAGCCAACTTAAAGTACTAATAATTTAAGATCTATAAGTCTGATGGCTATTTATTTTAACCTTGTTGGAATATATAGGTTAAACAACAAGGATCTAAAAGTCTGGTGTAAAATTGTGGCTAAAAATTAGATAAAAATGTCAATCTATGACAAGGCTGTAAGCAGTAAAACACAATGCTAACAAATGCACATCTCCATTCGGAAACCAGTGGGTGATGCCCCAGGTGCAACATGGCAGTTCATAGCTCAGATACAATACATACTGCAGTGTTATTGTTATCTCTTACCTTCATGGCTTTGATAGCCTGAGACCCAGAGTAATCAAATTCTCCAGCCTGGCCAATAGAAAGGCCACCAGAGCCCAGCACCAGCACCTTAGATACCTACATACAGAATAGACATTCAGGTAACACATGCCATCAAAAACTTTGCAAATGGCAACTCCACTCATCAAACAATGAAAATAAAGTAGGAAAAAAGTAAAGTAGTAGTCTATGAGGGTAAATATAGATGGATACATCAATGAGCCAACAGTAACTGACCTGTGCTCTAGGAGGGAGGTCAGGTTTCTTAGGCATGACTGATACTATATTGACATCCTTCCCTTTCTTGATCAGGGATATGAAGGCATCAAAGAGGAACTGCAGGAACAAATAGAAAATGCCAATTAATCCAGCCGGTGTTGGAGGAAACAACAACGCACTATAAACAGGAGTCTTATTTCTATTGTTAACACAAAACCACTTTTTTTGATCATAGGATTCAAGTAGATACTAATAGTTAATCGTAAGTAGCCCAAATAGGTTGTGTTTTATGATCACAAGATAAGATATGCCTTTATTAGTCCCACAAGGGGAAAGTTGCAGCGTTATGTCAGCAAATTGGAAAGCAGGACAGAGGCAGGGGGAAAAAGTTCAAGTAGCATATGGATATCTTATTGCACATTGAAATTAAATACTGAGTGGCATCAAATCAAGTTATTAGTCTTGGTGTGTATTGGGGGAGCGGCGCTGGTTATAGTCTGACAGCTGCAAGGAAAGACCTGTGATAACGCTCCTTCAAACACTTTGGATGCAGCATTCTGTCATTAAAGAAGCTCCCCAGTGCAGCAAGGGAGTCCTGTATGGGGTGGGATCCACTGTCCATCATGGATGACAGCTTTTCATTATTTCAGATGAGAAAATTTTGAGTAAACATATCTTAGCCTTACATGTGGGTTTCTTTGTCTTTTGGTGCTTTGCTTTTTCAAACTTTAACAACATCTTTAATTCTTTAGAGTTCTTCTCTGGGTTTCCTTTAAGCATCTGAGCACTGTGATAATTTCTGTTTTATCAAAAATCCAAAAATACCCAGGAGACCAGGATGCGATCCTTCTGAAAAACCATTATTCAGGCTGTTCTTTCAAGTAGAAGCCACCCTCTCCATAAATGGGAAAACAGTGTGCTATCTGCATAGGAGAAGACACTTCAGCGGTCATTCAATTTATTTTGAGTGAAATGTTTACCTCAGTGTCTGTGGGACCACCCTTAGCCTCAGGGTGAAATTGAGCAGTGAACACTGGCTTTGTGTTATGCATGATACCCTGGAAAACAGATTTTTAAAGATTTTTTATCAACACAGAAAAACAAATAGTTTTTCATTGCATGAAATAAAAGAAACTCTTGCACCTTATCAAATGCCAAAAACAAATGCTAAACAAAGTCATGAAGACAAACATTTTGCAGATTCCGTATACAAAGAGACTTTTATAGCTACATCAGTCAGATTATTGGACAAACTTGCTTTTCTCAAAAGCAGACAGGTTACTTTGCAGCAAAAATAATTAACCCTCAGTAAAACAAACCTCATTAGTGCCATCATTGGCATTGATGAACAGCGGACTCCATCCCAGAGGCAGGGATTCACTGTCAATGCCGTAGCCGTGGTTCTGGGCTGTAATAAAGGCCTGACCCGTCATCACATTGAGCACAGGTTGATTCTGGCCTCTGGGGAATCAAAAAGATGCATCACATAATTATGTGCAATTTTGTAGTGGGAAAGTAAAGTTCAATGGTACTGTAAATTAAAAGAGTAAAATACTGTATATTACGACAAAGTACTATGACAAACATCCATTGCCAACTACTTATCCAAAGTTGGGTCACTGAGTCATACTGGAGCCTATCCCAGCACACTCCGGGCAAAAGATGTGGAAACACCCTGAACAAGTCACCATTCCATCATAGAGCTTGAGCAGTTAAGTGTTCGATGTCTTGTTCAAGGACACTTCAACACACTTTCAACAGGGATTGGGGAACGAACCACCATATTTTCTGATTATTAGACAACTACCCTACCTCCTGAGCTATCCCACCCCTTTCCAAAATCTTTAATTACTTCCTCTGCACAATGCACTATTCCAGTCCAATGTACACATAAAATCTCTGGCTGACAGATTTAATGGTCACCATTTAGAAAAGAGGAAAGTGTGATTTTCTTTCCTTTTTCCATCACAATCTCCAGTGACAACTAGCAAAGATATGGTATATACTTCTCTTACTGCAACGCCTCATGGTCCTACAGGGCACTCAGTTTTGGGGAGAATTTCTTCCTGGAAAATTAGCTCTGGAATAAACTAAAATTTAATAGATGAACTCTAGGTTGGTTGCAACAAACAGACAAAAGTCAAATAATGATTGACATGAGTTACGTAATGACTGACAGATGGTATCACGCTAGCAAAGTAAACAACCCATCTAACAACATGATAATCCCTGAAAGCCAGTCAGTGCTCCACTAGTGATGCCAACACTGGGTGGAATTATATTGAAGATAGTTCTAATAAACTCAAACCAGTGAGTTGAGAACAGTGTAAAGGTATAATCAGGAAAGCTCTCAAAGAATAAGTAAAACTGTTCTTCCTTTTACAGTATGCTTATATAAAAAAAATATCTCAGGAATAGGCTTTCAGGGGGTTCAAGCATTGGAATTTTAAATGTGGTTTTTCAACAACTACGCTTTTACCTATTGCCCATAGGTAGTTTGTAGGAGTTAGCCCCTGCAGCTAGAGCAGTGATCTGGTTACCCATACAAATCCCAAACACAGGCTGGGGATGGTCACTCTCCAGCACCTTTATAGGACAACACAAACAATAATAGAATAGTAAGCATAACAAGCAAAGCTATATGACCTTTTCACTCGATGTACTTTTATGCAACAATTTGGGTGATAAAAGGCCTTTTTAGGATGAGGATTCCGACATAAATTAACCATCACATCAAATATATAATGTAGGGAGTACCGCTAACATGTTAGCTACTATCTATGAATGAAATCCTTGTCCTTTGTATTGCAGAATTACATGCTGTAAAGACAACCATTGTCTCTTAATAATATGTTATTCACTGTAAAAATTCAACACTTGATACCAAGAAGTGTGCCAAAATAAGGAAAATCTGCACTTATTTATTTCCTTCTTATACACTGTTGTCAGCCCAACATGAATATTTACTATGTTTTATTGTTATTTAAAATATCTCATTGATATGATCATTAATGCTGATACCAGGTAATGTGAATTACTGCTCCCATGTCTTCCAGGGCATCCTTTTGATAGATGTGACTGTCTTTCTGCTTGATTTAAATGAGCTTTTTTAACCCCAATCACATTTGATGGTCTACTGTAGCAATTCTCACACATAACATGCGTAACTTTAAGTTAGTGTGCCTTGGTTAAGGATGGACGTGGATGAGACTAAGATGACAATTCATTCCTAAAAGTTCCTCTCAACTCCAGAAGAACAGCCAGTACTGTGTCCTACCTTGCGGACATTCTGAATCAGGGTCTTGGCCAGAGAAGGGTCTCCAGGCCCATTGGAGATAAACAGGCCATCGTACTCTAGATTCTGCAAGTCCTGGTCCCATGGGACAAGATGGACCTCTGCACCACGCTAGGTGCAAAAAGAAAAAGATTTTTAAAAATACATTTTACCAGGGTCAGATTTGTAGTCACATTAGCTTGAT
>OMLC01042623.1:0-20931 GCA_900302585.1 Regalecus glesne | reverse complement strand
GAGAGAGAGACAGAGAGAGAGAGAGAGAGAGAGAGAGAGAGAGAGAGAGGTGTAACGTGCACATATGGGTACATACGCACACTTGTTCAGACGCACATAGCGTCACGCTCAAATTGCGTCAACCACTTTTTGGCCAGCCTATTATTATCACGTTCATATTGCAAAGCTGACGAATAATAATCTGATTAAGCTTCTCGTCCAAAGTATGAGCCCCTCTTACATCCTGAGTTCTCTCACCAACAATTTGTATTCATAAACAAAACTATAAATATGTACAAGGAGCATCCGGAGATTGCTATTAATAGTAGGCTGTGACCTCCCTATTTTGGGAAAGCCTCTTTCAATGTCAGATTTTTGAGCCAGAGGTTAAGTAATCCAGTGCCTCATGGCTCAAAGTATATCAATATAAATGAGAGGAGCGAAGATAAAAATCTGGCCCAAATTATCTATAATTGTGTTACCAACATTCCTAACTACTTGAACTATAAGAATATGCGGGATTACTTTGTGTGATGGCCAATAACTGACTCACAAAACACACGTGGCAGCAGAGAGGTGTGAAATATTAGTTTTCTCCCAACTGTGATGATGAGACATTGAGATATGGCCTGGGATGGGAACATTTCAAAGGTTGAAAACAAGGCCAGTTTTTATGTACTTGACTCCCAAAACATACAGCAGGTATGGCATATGTGTTAATTATGCATTTATTCAATGCTGCCTGATAGAAACTGGATGGTAGGGAATATGGCAGTTTTTAATTGACTTAAGCAGTGCATCAGGGGTCACTACACAGTCTGTGTGATGAACAGGGACTTAATCGCTCAATCAATTTGCATCTGTGATTAAAGCCTGTTTCAGAGGAAAGCCATAGGTTGACTAGTGACCGCTAACCTTGACCTGTGTTGTGTTCTCAGACATATTTGGGGGAGGCTGGGAGGAGGGGTCTGCCTATAGAAGAGGAAGAAGAAGAAGCTTTATTTAGTTATCATTGTACAATCAAATAATGTTTGATTTCTGCATTTAAGCCCTCCTATTGTATATCCTTGTATGCAAGTGAAACCTGGACATTTGGTAAAAAAGTGAAAGAAGATAGAGGCCTTTACAATGTGGATGGATTGAAAAATGTTAAGTTACAGCTCGCATGACAAATGATGAAATACTAAAGTGGGTAAAAGAAAAATGGTAGAACACTTAAAAATAACATCGTGAAGAGGAAAATGTGATACTTTAGCCATTTGATAAGACGTGATAAGCCACAGAAGACAAAGATAAAGGGAAAGGTCAGAGGAAAAAGACAATGGGGATGACCATGCACATATAGACAGACATCAAGGAGTGGACGAGAGGGAACATTGGGGAATATGTTAGGAAGGCTGCTAATCGAGAATACTGGAGAGACTTGACCACAAATTTACCAGTTGTAGATGCGACATAGAAGGATTGTATTGGAGCAGTGAGCAGCATCCAGGTACCAATACCGGTTATTTTTTCCTATTGTCTTGCTCAGGGGCACAGGCAGGAGTATTAACCCTAACATGCATGTCTTTTGGATGGTGGGAGGATACCAGAACACCTGGAGAAAACTCACACAGACTTTGGAAGAAAATGCAAACTCCACACAGACAGAATTCAAACCCTGGACCATCTTGCTGTGAGGCAACAGTGCTAACTGCTGTAGCAACATGGTTCCTATAGTGACATGGTCTTATCTTCAAAAAGGCTATTGTCGTATGGAGATTTCAATGAGAAAAAAGTTCCAGTGCAATAGTCTTATTGGAAACTCACAAAAAAGAGGTGAATCAGTTCAACTGGATCAGAAGTTTATTTGGAAACGTTTCGTCACTCACCAGGTGACTTCTTCAGTCTGAAGAAGCTATTATTGAGCATGCATCAAGACTTATTGGAAACTGCTTTACCTCCAGGAAAATGTAGTTTTATTATCTTTGATATCCTTGAGATTTGGGCCATGGTAGCCCAGTGGTACAAGGCATCTGGCCTTAATCCCCCATGCTCCGTCTGTGTCCATCCCCCACAACGTCGGAACTAATCGTGACATGTAAAAATGGATCTTAAAATGGATCTCATACTTGAGATTTATCTTTTCTCACTATTATGGAGTTTAAACAGTGGAACCTGAATGTCAGTAAATGTCCACAATTCTCACTTTCTTTCTCTATGACGGTCTATGTCTGTCCTCCCGGTTGTTTCCCCCTAGCTTATGTCTTGCAGGTTAAGGTTGAGATGGAACTGGAGATCCAGCAGTGTGAGAAGACAAAAGCCGTGAGAGAGGAGCAGCTGGAGCGACTCACCCAGATCTGCCAGGAACAGGCTGTGAGCAACCAAACACTTCAGATTTATCCCAACATGCTCAAGATTTATCCTTAAAGTTAGCTTGGGAGCTAGCTAGGAAACAAGAACACCAAAGCCATCCTCTTCTAATGTGCCTTGATTAGCTACTAAAACTGCCACCTTGTATTAATAGCTTGAGTTTGCTATGAAAGAATAGGCTTCAAGGATCCCATTTACCAGCAATATATCATAAGATTTACTACAGAGCGGAATATTCCTAGTGGAATATATGAGCTAAGGTACCCCACAATTTTTAACCAAATATTAGACTTTAGAGTTGGGGGATGCACGTGCTGGGAACTCACAAGCCAGACATTGTGGGTTCCATCCCACTGCGGGTCATCAAGAAGGACATCCAGCCTTAATCCCCCACACTCCATCCATATCCTTGTCCACCCCCACAATATGGAGACTAATTTTGACACATAAAATGGACCTTTTCAGAGTTTTATAGTTAGTTTAGGGTTTGTAATGGAACATTTTTACTTCATATGATCATACAATAACCTCAAGATCATCCAGCTCTGCTCATATCAGCAAGCTTCAAGGATCCTCCTGTTCATTCACTGTGCAACCATTGTTGTACTTTCTCTTATCGTACGCATACTTGGTAACCCCAGGACCCCTCCTTTTCCTGCCCACTCACTGTATAAGAAGCAGGTAGAGAAAGCCTTTTCTTTGTGCAATGCTGTGGAGACCTCGATCTCTATATGCAGAGTGGCCATTTGCAAATGCTGAAATAATACCAACTGAAAGACAAATTGTCTCTTCATTACAGAATTTCCACAATGAGTTTTAGAGTTTATTTAGGTTACAGTTAGTTTAGGGTTTTAGAGTTAATTCTAGTCTGTATTTGCTTTAGATGTATCCTGAAATCAATGCTTTTGCATTTTTATTAAAGTAAGTCTACACATTACTCTACATTTTCAGATCAGACTATATGCTTTTAATTACCAAGGTTAAATGAGAAGTATGCTTCAAATGTCACGATTAGTCCCCATGTTGTGGGTGTGTACAAAGATATTCAGTAATTTTTTTGCAAAAATATCCAGTGTTAAGGGGCGGCGTGGCTCAGTGGGTAGAGTGGTCGTCAATTGGTCGGCAATTGGAAGGTTGCAGGTTCGAGTCCTGTATCTACAGAGAAGCTGTTTCCCTAATGTCTCTGCCCTGTGAAGGGCTGGTGACCCTTCAAGGGTGTGTCCCCATCTTTCACCCAATAAGAACTGAGATAGGCTCCAGTTCCCCTGCGACCTGACTTCGGATAAGCAGTGGACAATGGCTGGATGGATGGATATCCAGTGTTAATTTTAGAACGTCCTTTAGATAACAGATTTATGTAATTTTTAGTCAGTAGGGGATTATCAACATTCCCTTAATGAAGATTGGGTTGATAGTATTCACAATTGGATTTACCAATAACCCAACCAGGCCCATACAAATACTGTATAATATGTGGCTTTTTACAATAATGGCAGTCATTTCTCAAATGAACAGAGGAGGGCAGCAATGCATCATGTACTGATACCCCCTCTCAGCTGAAGGTGTTTTGCCTGCACTTGTCAAACACGGTTTTGACATTCACAATACAAAAACATTGATAGAAGTTTGCAAATGAGAAGGGTTAGTAGGTTAAGTTATTGAAGCTAATGTATGGATTCCATTCATACATATGTATGGAATCAAACACCTAGTTGTCAGGGCATAAAATTGTTTGGAATAGTTTGTTAAATGCTGATGCTATGAACCCCCCCCACACACACACACACTCACACTTTTACTTATAAAGAAAAGGAAGATTACTAGACTGCATGCAAGGGTTTCTTGTCAACAGAAGCAATTACAATTAGAATTCCCTTCATCTCCGAAGGTCCAAGATCAAATCAATACTGAGAAGCCACATCGGAACATCGATGACGGATGTTGTACAAAATACTCAGAACATGACTGAATACTGAGAAAAATGCTGAAAACAGTTCCGCTGTAATTTGCCCTGATGTTTGTCAATATGAGCTGTCAGGCGTGGTTAAAGCCCAATAAAATAATTGATCCAAGGCCATTGAGGCACTGAACCCCTCTTGAAAGACCTAATTTTAAGCTTTCTCTCAGAATGCTGTGGCCATGTTATGGATTTCACTGAGATAAATTCACATGGGCACCTGTGAAGGCGTCATGGTCCTGAATGATACTTTACATATTGCATTTCACTGTACAGACAAAGCCAAAACAAACAGTGTGGGATAATTTAGACAAAGCTTTGTCATGCTCCAGTATGTGCTAAAATCAAATGTGGTCAAATTGTCTCTCATACTTTTTATATCAAATATAAACCCATGAATTTTGACCTTATCTTCTATTTCTCTCCTTCCATCTTCCTTATTATTTCCATTTTCCTTCCCATCTCTTTCCCCCCATTCACCCTCCTTACCATCGCCCTCCCACGGCTCGCCCAACTGCCAATATCTCCCTGAACACCTCACCCCTGCATTGTTTTTTGCCTTCTCCCATTTGCTCACAACTTCCAACACACACAAACAACGTGCAGTTTGAAATCCGGCAGCTTAGGGCCCATCTGGCTCAGCAGGACTTGGACCTGGCAGCAGAGCGTGAAGCAGCCATGCAGATTCACCACGTGTGGGGCAAGCAGGGCAGTGACTTCCAGGTGGTGGAGGGTCTGGCTCCTGGAGAGTCTGATGATGAGGGTGGCCAGCGGAACCCAAGAGAGGCCAGGGCCACTGCAGGTATGGCTTTATCATTCATTTCTTTTTGTTTGGAGATTACATATACTAAGAGTTGGGTTGCAGAATGATACAAATGTGTCCTCAAGTTATTCTGGAGAAATTAGTTTTAGGGAATATGATAGCTTTATGTGAGTTTTGGAATTTATTTAGCATTCATGTAACCTAATTGTAAAGTTATGATATTTACAGAAAAATATTGATATATGATTATAATGAGATGTATGATATAAGAATATATGGGGCCATGTGGTAGAGCACACGTGTCCGGAAATGATGAGCAAAATGTTGCGGGTCTGATCCCATCGCGGGGCATCAGGAAGGGTATCCAGCCTTAATCCCCATGGTCCATCTACGTCCATGTTCAACCCCCACAAAGACAGATTAACTATGACATCTAAAATGGTAATATATTATCCATTTATCCATCGTCAACTGCTTATCCAAAATCAGGTCACGGGTAAACTGGAGCCTATCTCAGTGCTCATTGGGCAAAAGGCGGGGAAAGACCCTGTATAGCTCGCTATTCTATCAGAGGGGAGAGCAGTTAGGGGAACAGTGTCTTGCTGAAGAACACTTTGACACACTTCTCTATAGGTGCTGGGATCGAACCTGCAACCTCCCGGTTGCTAGATGACTGCTCTCCCCCTCTGAGCCATGCCTCCCCTCTAATAGATTATATGAAAATATATTTCAGACAATATCTATATCAATACATCACTAGATATCTTCTCTCAATATACCTGAAACTTATATGGTTAAAATTGCCTAATTGTATATACTATATTGAAATTGTATCTTGAAAGTGAACATGAATTCGGAATTCAATTTTAGAAAATGAAAACTACATTACTGAAAATAAGAAATATCCTTTCAATTGCTTAATGTCATTAATATAGATGTATAAAGCCTAATATAAACTGGCTGTTTTATGCAAAACACTGTAATTATATATAACAGGATGTGATATCTCTTCACAAACTAAACAGTCTATCTCGTATGAATAAATAAATATATAAAAGTGTGACAAAATAATGGTACGTTTGATTATGTGCTATGCAAGACACAGCATTTGCTTCACAGAACAGCAGGGCACAGTGAGTGAGAGGTGCAGCATAGAGTATGTACATAATTATGTGGGACAAAAAGTCCCAAACGTTGTTACATCAGGTGAATTGGATGCTGAAGCAGTGTTCAGCTTATTTGGAGAGGTAGCCCTGGAGCAACTTCGAGGCCAGCCTCTTAGCCCCTCCATGCACACACACGACACTCATCTGACCGCAGGCACTGCTGGATCAATACAAGGGCAAAAAAGCTTTTAGGATCTGGTGAATCCTGAGGAAAACAAGCATGTTCTTGCACACCACATCAGCTCGCATGGGCATCTGCCTTGCCCCAACTAAATCTTTTGCTGCCGACCCCCCTCACTCTACCCGCCTCTGGCTAGCCCAGCCTGGCCCAGGCCACTCGGGCTATTTCAGGTACAGAGTGCTCTGTGCATTGGGCCTTGTCGTTTTGAGAGTGTGGGCCCCTGTGAACATCTGTTCCCTTTCACCTGCAAACCACAATAGGGCACCAGGAGGCTCCACAGCAGCCACACTCACACCCCAAGGGGATAGTGGGAAATCTGGCTCTCAGAAGCAAGTGGAGCTTTTCACAGAAACACGGTCAACAGGCCACAGGGCTCTCTGAGTAGATTGTGGCCTTTATGAGGACAAGACAGAATAGCTTGCGATTCTTTCACTATCACCTGAAGGGTACTATAAAAGTGCCATTCATTCTTATCAAGATAATCAACTACATTTGAGATAGTCGGTAGAGAATCGGCAAGTACAAAGGAAGGATCATGACCAGATCATTGATTTGGGAACCTGACAGTGAATGTCAGGAAAATGTTGTGAATAGTGCAAATGTCTCAGGGGATCGATGGTTTTCTCTCCTTAAGGTAGAAAATTGTGTACATTTTAAGAACATCCTGTAACTTTCAGCATTGATCAATGAGTTAGATGAGGGAGGATAACGATCACATCTTTTAATCTGAAGAGACAGCAAAGCACGGTGTGCTACCAGATGTCTTCGTAAGTCAGAGTGCCATTTCACATTTGTGAATCATGCAAAATGAATGACAAATTCAGTTCGTGTCCATCCCATAGTATGAAATATTTCATTTTATTCTGTCATATCAGCAGAGCCGGATTCCATACATTTTACCCCATGACCCTACAATTTTCCCCTCACTACTACACACGGTTTATAAAGGCACTAAAATAACCTTTGCATGCTACCTGCCCATTTCCACTGGCGGATGACACATGGACGACGCGACTATCCCAGAAAGATGAGGAGAGGCTGTTATGCATGCTGTGGACGGTCCATTCTCTTTTCTGAAACTCATGTGTTATTAATTGTGGAGTGATTGTCTCAGCCTTGTTTTACTGAGTGCAATGCTGCCTCTCCGGGGGGGGGGCTCTGGGATTAATATTTTAGGCCGAAAAATAAATGAAATTACCCGTCAAGAGTCTGCGGCACGTCCCTGAGGACAGGGGTTAGCACTCAGGGTACTTTGGGCTCCCAGTCAGCCGGCGGACAGTGAGCTCAGAGACCAATCAAGGCAGGAGAGGAGTAGAGCGGATTAGAGCCATTCACCGTGTGCTCTGAAGCCCGCTAGACTGGAGTGATGGGGGTCTGAACAAAGAGCTCTCACTCTCTTTTCAACACCCCCCCTCCCCGAGCCCCATCCTCTTCTCTTCTCTCCTCCAGCCTGTCCGTGTCCCATTTTTACTCCACAAGCATTGAGGTGCAGCTAATGCACAGTGTAACTTGGTGTGAGTCTGAGACTTGTCCAAAAAATACACATGGCCCAGGGGGTTAGACGTGTGGTAGATCCATACTGAGCTGTGGTCATGAGGGAAATTTTTCTGTTCCAGTTGGTCCTGCTAAAATTCTGATTTAAGTAAAGACCAACTTCAAATGTAAAAAACAAATAAATAAATTATGTAATATAATATAACAACTGCAAATTAAAATGCAATTGATAAATAAAGGTTTATAGAGGAATGGGAGATCTAATGTACTATGTCAAGAGGATGTCCTTTATATTTAGATGTGATGGCCCTAATTTGATCTGATTTATTACTCACTGCTATGATATATTTTCATGTGCAATGTAACTACATGTGTATCTAGTATTCTAAAGTCTCTCCACCATCCTTATGAAATATAAAGCTCTCCAATCAAGATGACACGAAACTGGTAAATTTAAATATCAGATGGTATGGTGGTCCAATGGTATTTATTTTTGTGTTGGTTCTTTGAGTTGGTGAGGGGCCTGTAGGCTTGAGGTCAGCTAAAGCCTGCAGTATATTGTAATTGTTATTTTAATAATAAAAAGAGAAAAGAAAGCACTGCTGGCTCACAGCGAGAAGCTCCTAGTTCACATACATTCCCAGGTCCCCATGTCTGTGTGGGTTTCCTCCGGGCGCTCCAGTTTCCTCTCACCATCAAAAGGACATGCTAGTTAGGGTTAATACTCCTTCCTGTGCCTTCAGCAAGGCAATAGGAAAAATAACTAGAGTTGGTCTCTGGACGCTGCAGCTTCTCACTGTTCCTATACAATAGGATGACGTAAATGCATAGAACATATTTCATTGTATAGCTACGATACTATTATGTAGCTTTACTATTGAGCAAAGTGATGAATTCAGATAAGATTTATCTTCCAAAACTGCAAATACCCAAAACACCAACCACAATAGCTAATTAAAATGTGTTACTATAATTCCATTAGCTTTCATGACAACTAAAATTTATATTTGTCAAAGCATGATTTAAAATAAATTGTTAACCATTTTCTCTATTTTCAGATCCAGTCGTACATGATGACATGAACAACTACATCAGCCAGTACTACAGCGAGGCAAGTGCTGGTGAGTGATTCTGCACATCCTAATAAATAATTCAAAAACAAATAAAACCTGGATGAATGCCAAAACAAACACATCGATCAAAGATATACCATGTATTTGATGGATTCAGTAACTGATGCATGTTGCACCAAATACTGTGGATTTGCACAATTTTAGATACATTTTCCAACATTAAGATACGTTGTTGAGAAATATCTTATTTGCAGTGAAACAGATGTATTCAATTTACCCACTGTTTACAATGTATACATTATTATAACCATGTCTGACTGGCTGATACTCAGCCTCAAATACCTTTTTGGGGCATGTTGTAGCTAAAAGTATGAATTTTAAAATTTTCAAGTGCCAAAAGTCATGTTAAATGAAATAAAAATCTTCACAGTTGTGAGTGCTACAAAGTGTAAATTTCAGAATGTTTAGTCATTTAGATATTCGGATCGGATATGAGCATCATTCACTTTCAAAATAATGGGAATTGCTCTTCAATGTGTAATTGTGTGTTATGTTTTTGTGATTCCATAGTCGGAATTATCACTCTTGTTTCTCCAGAGGCTGGAGCATCAGCCACAGGGGCTCGGGTCATCACCACCGCAGCCATTGATGTACATCTCCCCACCAATCTGAACCCCATCCACTCAAATCCCCTGCTAGCTATGGAAAGGGTGGGGAGTGCCATGAGTGATGCCTCTACAAGCGCATCTTGGTCAAGTAGCAGCCTGACCGTCCGCCCCCACAGCCTTAGCAGCCACGCCCTGGGTTCATCCACCACGGACTGTAGTGGCAGCACAGCCCGTGACCTGACCCTGAACTACAGCTCACAGCGTTACTGCCCTCCCTCCAACTCAGGCCAGGCCCCATGCCGAGACCCCACTGTGGTTGTGCAGGAGCTGCTATCCTCCCTGTCTGAGGATCCCTGCCTCGGCCAAAAGGGTCTAGTGGTGGATCCTGTCAACCTGAAGCTCCCTAGTCCTGCTGGCTCAGCCAATGCTAGCCCTGAACTAGAGCATAGAATCAACATCTACAACCGCCGGAACCAGGAGGAGAGGCGGGGACAAATGAGAGGCTGTGTGCTGCTGCAGACCAAGCCCCTCATTCATCTTCAGGGTAGCAGCACTGAGCCCTCTCTGGAGGAGAAGTTCCGGCTCCTTGGGCCAGCTGACACACCTCTGGGACGCATGCCAGATACTTAAAATGGGATAGAAGTGGGATTTTCTGTTTGTTTTATAATTGTAACCGGGTTGGTTTGGATCTGATCTGGGTCAAGAGATCAGCATCATGTAAAAGTGAAAAAATCAAATCTTTGTGTTGCTGCATAAACCCAGCCATAGTCAACCCAGAACAGGCTAAATACCTTCCCTTACAGCTGACTCAGATTTTTCTTACTGCTATCAAAAATGATTGAATAAATTCGAGCTAGGCCTTCAGCCCTTTTCTAAACTGTATAACTTCTGCTGTCTGTCCCTAAGGCTTCGTGAAAAACAGAAATGCCTTGATATAGCACAACATAGACAACGCCGCTCTGGTGAGAAGAGACAAACGTTTGCTTAGACACAGTCATCATCAGGAATTCCCCCTTTCAATAGGTCAAAAAAGTACTGAACTTACTATGAGATGAAACCAGCAAGGGGCCCTTTTCTAGCTGATCCTTTACTAAACGTCCATACGGAACAGTGTTTTGTACCAACAGAATGCTCTCTGTTCCTTGGCTTCCAAGCTGTACTTCAAGGGAGTATTATTTTCTGACTACATTTTCATTTTGTTTCTTGATTTGTATCAATGGCTTTAACATGCATTGTGCAGAGTTCTCTGTTCATCCCACCACAGGGTACATGGATTGGTTAAACCATGCCAACAGCCAATTTCTCCCCTTTGCCTTTCTAGCGCTGCGACTCAGACGTCGGATTTAAAACCACAGAGCAAGATCGACATTTATTTAGCGGCATTATTTCTACTCAAGAACTCAAGTCGAGAAGGGTAAATGCATCTGCCTGGGTGACATACAAGGAAGTTTCCGGATTATCCAAGTAAAACTAGATCAGAGTGCTCATAGCATGCACCTTTACAAGAGATGCACCCTCAAATGGCAAGTCGGTCCTTTGCACTTTGATGTTTACAGGCATTTTTGTAAACTTAACTTGGAGGAAATCTTTGCCAAATGTAGGTGTTATCATTTGAATAAATAAAACTGTAAAAGTAAAAGACTAGTTTTTCTTTAGCCACTTGGAGCTTATTGACTGTCCATGTTATTTTAAATTACTTGGCACTGTGCTGACGATATTACATGATATTTGATAAAACCGTATTTTGGAACCAGAAAATGATTCATAGGGACAGCATGGCTCAGTGAGTAGAGCGGTTGTCTGGTTATCAGAAGGTTGCAGGTTCAATCCTTCTTGCAGGTTCAGCGTCTTGCTCAAGGACACTTCGACATTCTTTATGCAGCGGCCAGGGATCTATCCATCTACCCTCCAATTACAAGACAACCAACCCTGCCTCCTGAGGTACACCACCTCCTTATAGATACAAAGATAAGAAATTCTTCATGCCACATATGCTTACTCCCTTTGAATGATGCTTCACAGCCTCCCACCACAGCACAGTACACCAATATTGCATTAGTCGCCCTCCTTATTTGCATATCACACCGAAATGCATACATTATTTAAGGTTATTAACAATGGAGGAGTTGTCGCAACAACTACTAATTGTTCCAGTCATTATAAATGTCCAGCGAGGAGAGCTGAACCCTCTCATTACCTCCTCTGATATCATTAATTCAGAAGATAATCCACTGTACCATTTTGTTGCTTGTCAAGTGTTTACAAAATTACAATCCAGAAAATGTTCAGCTGTTAATGATGATTACTGCGACAGTTAAGCACCCATAGAGGAGTGTTTAGAAACAGCCTTTCAATTCATGTGCATCATGACAGGCTAGCCAGGCTTGTTTGTAGTATAGTTGTGTGATTGTGCAAGTGCCTTATGTGAATATGTAAATGACAGGGACACATGGGTTCTTCCCCAACTTATTGAAAGGAGAGTGATTAATTTGCACACTTTTGTGATACGTATATAATACTCCAAGTCTTTCAAAATCCTGGAAACAAAATGTGGGCATGGCGGCACATCCGTCAGCACTGTTACCTCACAGCAAGAAGGTCTTAGGTTTGAATTCTATAGAACAGGATAATTATTTCATTTGCCACATGGCTAAATGGACTTGTTCTTATATAGCGCTTTTCTAGTCTGGCGACCACACTCAAAGCGGTTTGCATTGAATGCATCACATTTGCTGAACTATGTGGTGGAATACGAATCCATGGTGCCAGATTCCCAGGCATGCGCTCTACCTGCTGAGCCACTGCAGCTCCAAGACTGGTGGAATTTATTCTCTACATTCAACCCATCCTACTATATATGAGCAGTGAGCACAAGCACTGCACAGTGCTTGGAGGAAGACCAGGGCCCTAATCTGGAGCCAGGCCCAAAAGGAGGGCCCACCAATGAGTGCCCGGTGGCCAGGTTTACTGTGGAGCTTGTCCGGGCACAACCTGAGAAAGCGACGTGGACACTTCTCTGTCCTGCAGAGCCTCCAACTATGAGAAGAAGCACTGGGGTTTGCTGCACTGCCAGACCGGTAGCAGTGAAGGCGGAGGGTCTCAACGGACCAGACCCTGGCAGCAGAGGCTGGCTTTGGGGAAGTGGCCTAGTCGCTTCCCTACTGAGGTGTTCAGTGCACATCCAGCTGAGAGGAGGCCATGGATTAGACCAAGGATCAGATGAAGGGATCATATCTCCATGTTGGCCTTGGATCACCTCAGGATCCCCTAGTCAAAGCTGGTTGATGTGCCCAGGGACAGGGATGTTTGGGTCTCTGGCTGGAACGGATACCTCTACGACCTGGCTTCGGATAAGCAGCTAACAATGGATAGATGGATGAATGATTAGTCCCCACATTGTGGGGGTGGAAATAGACTTAGATAAAGCAAGGGGAATTAAGGCTGGAGGCCCTTCCTGACGCCCCATGGAGGGTTCGAATCCGCAATCCAAATCATCAGTTCCCAAACCGCGTGCTCTATCACTGAACTACCATGCCTCCCCTACTAGTGTGGCCTCATAAACTTCTAATGAATATTGTAGATTTACTGGAAATAGAAAGAGTGACAAAATCACTGATAGATGTTTGCTACGTATATGTACTGAGACATATGGTCAGCTTCACATTGATACACTAAGAAAAATGAACGTATGCTAAACCCCTTCAAACTGCACTGGAATCCTCATAAGTATTGCCGGGCAGGATTCTCATCGGGGTAACTTCCTTACAGCTGCAGTGTTGTGATGTTTTTGAGCAGCAACTACTTCTTCAGTATTTTAGCCAACTAACAATAGACTACAAATACACAGTATTGTTTTGGCCTTTGTGACAGATACTGTTCTCCCTAAAAGGCGTATCTTTAATCATCAGGTGCAGCACTAGCTACCTTGTCCGATTGTATTGCAGTCACATGAGACCTGAGCAAGCACGTAAGATGATAACCATCCAGGTCATGGATCCGTGAACTGCCAGCAATTACTATACCCATCAGTTAAATGGAGTTAACTAAAACACCAACACACTACTGCACGCCATGGACAAGTAAATAAATAATGACCTATGGCTAAGCAAATAGATGAAGCCACTTGGTTTGTGCCCCATACAATGAGTGTATTTGAACGTGGGCGCCAAACCGTGGCTTGGGCAGTATCCGTCACTGCTTCTTCTGTATCCACATTTCAACCCAAGTGTGGATGTGCCTTGGCTCGCACTTGAATCCTGCCCCACATAGCAATGAGTGTAAATGAAAAAAATTAACAAAAGCTAAATCAATGTGAAAGCTAATATCAAGTCACGTTAACTTGGATGCATATTGCTTTCCAACATCTCCAAATTGTACAGTGTCCACTTCAAGCTACACACTGAGTTACTTTGCTTTTCAAACAAACCTTTTGCATCAATGTTAAATAAAATCCCAGCCTCTATGTTTTTTAGACAAATAAAAACCCACTTTATACGACATTATATTCTTACAATGAATTTCTTCTCTGTATATAACCCATCCTTATGCAGCATGGGTCCTGGGTTCGAATCCTATCCCAGGTCCTTTCTGTGTGGAGTTTGTATGTCTTAATTGTGTCTATGTGGGTTTCCTCTGGGTGCTGAAGTTTCCCCCCGTCATCAAAAAGACATGACGTGTCAATTCCAACCACTGCTGGAGGTCCATAGTTAGTGGGGCATAATTGGTTAAGCCTCACATGGGGATAAGGGTTAAGTTGGATAAAAAGGATTCTAGGTTTACTAGTGTCCCCCTCTTGGTTCTCTGGGTGTTCGCGGTTAAGTGAAGGTTAATTCTCCTCCAACGGCCAAGCACTGTGCTTTCCCTGTGAGACTGGGATGTGTAAAGTAGCGAGGGCTAGTGGTCATGTGACTTGGAGGAGACACATGCCACGGCTTCCTCCTTCCTGTCGACATTCTAGAGGGGCATCAAAGTGACAGATCCAGTCATAGGACACTTGGGGAATTTGGGTGGGAAAAATAGGGGTTTTTATCAGCGAAAATAAAAAGACATGCATGTTAGGATTAATACTCTTGCTTGTGCCCTTAAGCAAGGCAACAGGAAAAAGAACTGGAGTTGGTTCCTGGGTGCTGCAGCTGCTCACTAATCCTATACGATAGGATGAGTTATATGCAGAGAAAAATATGTTGCATGTATGTACAATGACAAATGAGTACAACGTCTTCTTCTGTTGTATAAGAGCAGCTGCAGTACCCAGGGAACTACTCCAGATATTTTTCTTATTACCTTGCTAGGGGCACATGTGGAAGTATTAACCCTAACATGTATATCCTTTTGATGATGGGAGGAAACTGGAGCACCCAAAACTAACCCACAGACACACAGTGAGAACATGCCAACTCCATACAGTAAGGACCTGGGACAGCCTTGGATGCAGACCCGGGACCTTCTTGCTGTGAGGCTGTGAAACAATAGTGCCAACCACTGGGCCTCCGTGCTGCTCTACCACCTCTCTGCCTTTCATGTATTCTGCCAAGTGTCTTTACTGACGGCTAAAGAGTAAATGAAAAGTTGGAGTAAATGATTTATATGAGCCCAGTTCGTCAATACATGCCATTTAGGGACAGTCTGAGTAAGTGTTCAACTCTGACAGTCGGAGAGGCTGAGCCGACTTTTATGAGACGGGCTAAGACATAAATTGCTTTTGGGACCTCTCCAATGACCCAGTAGGTAGTTTCTGTCACAGTAAGAGAAAGCAAAGTGAATTAACAGTGACCATGAGACACTTGTCTTAATAATTGAAATGTTCAGAGGGAAACACTTTAACTACATTAACATTACATGATTGTTGTTTTTAATCTCATTAATAGATAGAAAGTGATGTTCTTTAATGGCGTGCCAAAAGTATTATTAAGATGTTGTCCCTCCTTCCTTTCTTGCATAGAATTTACCATACATGAACTGTGTCATGAGGTGGCATAGCTCAAGATGTAGGGCGGCTGTCTAATAATCGGAGGATTAGTCTAATAATTGGAGGATAGATTTCTGCAGGGGCCGGGAATCCCTGGCTCCTGCAGAAATGTGTCTTTGAGGAAGACACTGGACCCCTAACTGCTCCCTGGGCGCGGTCTGCTCACTGCTCCTACACAATACAATGGGTTGAATGCAAAGAACACATTTTGCCATATGTACGTAAAATGAAAAATAAAAAAGTGCTTCTTCTTCTCAGTAGCATCAGAATACTGAAATAATATCATCACCAATATCTAATTTGAATCCGTTGGTGCTTAAAACAGTTTTCCTAGCGCATGAATTTACCAGTACCAAGCAATGGTATGTTACATTTCGACGCCTTTGAATTGTATCTTAACATTTCAACCTCCCCAAAGCTTACGTTTACTGTAGGAACACAAAAAAAATACGTCCCTCGAGAACTTTTTTAAGGAAAGAGGATGGACATGTCAAAGGGCCTCATGTGACGGGTCACGTTAGAGGATGTGTCCCCTGTGACTCTCAGTCTTCTCTTCCTGTCACAGATGCCCAAATCAAAATGAAACAAACACTGAAATTTTAAATGCTGTCATGAATTAGAAATACCGAGGATTGGATCTGGAAAGACTGCATGGATAAGGTCAAGAGTCTACCGGAAGAGTCTTTCTTCTACGTCTCTTTTACACCGTCGCATTTTCTTTCCTCATCCACCACAAATGACAGTATACTATTCAGCACAACAGTGAAATGCACAGGCTTTATTCATTTAATTTTTTTCCACTATTTTTATGACTGTCTTTACAAAGGAAAGGAAAGGTATGTAGAGCCATTATATTTGGTCATTGTATTCTTACATTGGGGGATGCGGTAGCTCAATAGAAGAGCGCATATTTTGAGAACTGATGAGTCAGATGTTGTAGGTTCGAACCCACTGCAGAGCATCCAGCCTTAATCCCCTAGGCTCTATCTAAATCTCTGTCTACTCCCACAACGCGGGGACAAATAATAACACATAAATCAAACCTCTAATTGCATATGAGTAGTGGGCAGCTGCAGTGTCTAGGGGGCAGTTAGGGGTTCAGTGTCTTGCTGAAGGACACTTCAACTTTGTAGAGCAGGGAATCGAACCAGTGACCTTTCGATTACTAGATTATCCACTCTATTTCCTGGCCTATGCTACCAGCTATACAAAGGTGAAAAGGGTTGTTTGAACCATCATCTCAGAACACAGAAAACACACAGCGAGATCTCCTTTACTGAGAATTAGAAGGATATCTGGCTGACTATCCGGAAGAAAAAATCTAGAGATGAGTTAACTGTCGACTGCAGCTGTCAAACACGGTGCCGGACTTCTCAGGAAGTGTTGAGAGAATACAGGCGAGACTAAAAATGTACTGTGAACTGCAACAGTACACACATAGCTACAACCTGATTCATCATTTACCCTCGCAAACTCTTGAGATTGTTTGAAAGAGGAACGACACTTTATTTATCATTGTACATGCATACAATGAATGTGTTCTCTGTATTTGACTCACTCTATTGTATAGGAGCTGCAGCTGCAGCACCCAGGGACCAACTCCGGTTCTTTTTCTCATTGCCTTGCTCAGGGGCACAGGCAGGAGTATTAACCCTAACATGCACGTCTTTATGATGGTGGGAGGAAACCGGTGCACCTGAAAAATCCCACACAGACACAGGGAGAACATGTAAACTCCAGACACAAAGAGGACCTGAGATGGCCTCAGGCTCAAACCCTTGGTTGAGTGTTGAAATGTTTCTTTCAATCAAATTGTGTGTCCAGGTGAACTAATTCACTCTTCTGTTATCACTTCTTCAACAGATTAACTGAATCATGTAACAGGGAGTCTTTACATCAAACCCCTAGATTCAAATGTGGCTCATTTTGTCAGCTGTCTATACTGACAAGATGGGTATATATGAAGAAATAAGACCCACGCTGTGATGAGGGCTGAACCACTGGAGACCTGAGCAGGATCTCTACCATCGCTCTTGTAACAAAAGCAGCAAGCCTCCACGACGTCATGAGTTTTCCCAGTGACAATCGTGCATTTCAAATTCAAATGAACCACGGCCAGGCACTCTCCTTCATGAAGGTGATTTCTTTCTCAAGTGAGTGAAAGTGATTTAGGGCGTCGCTCCACACAGCATCACTCGGCATGGGGTAGATCTCATTTAGCACAAACAGATGTGGGGCTGTGTCTGCATAACAGGGGTGGCCTGACAGTTTCAGAATACACTACGCATATAGAACACAGACTCTCAAGAAGCTCCGAAGCAGGAGAAAATACAAATAAATTATACATCGTTCCTTAAAAAGCTTCTTGGGTTGCCTTCCTGAAACATACTTCTTAAGTGCATGTGATCCAGAGACGGGACGGCTCACTTGGTGGAAGAAATTCACTCAAGAGACTGTTGTCATGGCTACGGAGTATGTTTATTTATTTATTTATCTATTTATCTATCGATTCAATTTTAACATTTACATTAAAAATTCGGGTAACTTCTACTCTATTTCTTGTTCAATGGCAGAAGTGGGTCAACTTTTGCAGAAAGGGAGAAGTTGAACTCGGTATACAGGACTTGCTGACCGACTTAAACCACATCAGGGATGCTAATATGCAGCATGATGCTAGCAGTGAATTGATTTCTATCTGTATTTATTTTGTAATCCAGCTGTAAACTGACTGTGACTATAAACTTCAACTATAAAATTTACCTGACGCACAGCTCTGAGTGTAAATAAATAAACAAACAGCAACGACCCCTCACAAAGTGTTTCCCCTTAGTAGTTTTTACATTCTGTATGGTATATGAGCACCCAGAGAAGGGACGACACCAGTTAGTCATGTGATAATCATGAAGACACAGCTACCACAGGGCTCTGGGGGGATGCAAAACAACATCACTGAGCTCCAAAGAATTGAATAAAATAATCTACACCAGAATTAACTCAACAACCTGTTTTGCAAACCCTAATTTCTGCATAGTTATGCATGACTTATAACGGAGTAAATCAGCAAGCATTTTTAAATAAAGAGTGCAGCTCTTCAGGGATGTGGAACACTACAGACTCAATGCAGTGCCTCAGCATCCTCCCTAAGCCGCATATTCATGACATTTGTCTTAAATGACTGCATGGCCGACCTTGCATCAACATGCCCAACCTTATGGAAATGTAGTTTCATGTGGTTTGAGTGTCGACTGACTTGCATCATGAAGCCTAAGCTAAATATCCTCTAATGGTCATTGCTCTTTGACAAAGGATTTACAAAGAGGGGAACTTTTATAGCAGGGTTAAACAGTTTGTGACAACCAGGTCTTGAACATATTTACAAAGTATTTATTTTCTCAAATACTATGAAAATATAACAATAATAAAAAAATTAAAATGGCATCTTGTAAAATGAGGTACTTATAAAAAATGCATTTCATGTATATATAATTTCTTTTTTTTAAAATCGTTTTTGGGATGTTATCTTCAATGTGAACTTTGAAACACCTTATTGTGTGTCACTTCATTCCCCATGGATGCCAATACTGAACTGCTACTGTGATGCCAAACGTAATGAAAAGGGTCTCAATTTAATAGATAGCCTTAAAATGTAACACTAAAATATCACTGAATGAATAACTAAATATTTGATATAATTGGATATGAAAAACACAAAGTGCTATAAGAGATGGACAGATGTTAACATCAAGCACCTACAAAGAGGACATGAGAAGTTAGTCAGTAAAAACAGTAAAAACCGTTAGCAATAGTTGATTATACTCAACTTTTTTTCATAACAAAGGGGATAAAAATCCTCACTGAGGTGGTTCCCTGAGGTATCCCACGTTTCCTTAGCCACAAGGTATCATAGACCATCTCTAACCGCAGAGCACATTCTAAAACCAACTCTCCTGAATATGTGGTTGGTCTTGAAAGGGTCCCCTTGGCACCCGGCACAATCCCTGGTCCCAACCAGAGCCCTGGGTACCCACTAGTGTGTGCTCGAGCCCTACAACATTTCCATCCAGCCACTGGGGAACCGCACATCAATTGCTCTCAGCTAAATGCACTTACGTATGAATATTTCAGTACAATTTAATGTTTCAGCTACAGCCCCATAGGAGCAGAGCATCAATTTGTGAACACAGTTCTCTTGGAGTTAAAAGCCAGGCTAGATAATACAGTAAGGCACTGTTGATCTAGGGGTCCTTTTTTCTACATTTTATTTGAGAAACAGAAGAAAAAAGAAATCAGACCCCTTTGCCTTTTAGTTTTCTTCAGTTCAAAAAGACACAGGGTGAGAAGCCCGTGTCTTTGCCAAGCTTAGTCATTTTTCCCAGAATTCTCAGCGTTCTGCTGTATGCCATTCGGTCCCCACATGCACAATTATCCTTAGATTTTCTCTCCTGTTCTCTTTCCCTCACACACGCACGCACGCGCGCACACACACACACACACACACACACACACACGCACACGCACACGCACACGCACTTACATGCAAGCACAGCTTCTGGTGAGAAGTGGCCAGGATGTCATGCACCTGCTGGTCTGTTAATAAAATACCCCAAAGTGATGCTGAAATCTCCTCTTTCACACAGGAAAGGTATCCTCGGGTGTGAGAACATGAGTTTCATACAAAACACACCAGGTTGTGACACTGTTGAGTTAATTGGCCAGTTTGTGAGCGGGATGCTAAATTCATAGCAAAATAATAAAAGGTTAAACTACAACTTATGTTTAGGTAATTATGTCTCTTCAGTTGCATGGTTCAGTTGCATGGTCAAGATCCCAGTCACTATGTCTGATATGTATCACAATAGATGTAGATTAGAATAAGAAATGTTTCATTTTCCACATGACCCAGCTGGTGGAATTTGTTCTTTGCATTTAACTCGTCCTCTTGTATAACATGAGTGAGCACAGCCACCATGCAGTGCTTGGGGAGTCGTTTGGGGTTCAGTGTCTTGACACGCTTTCTACAGGGGCCACAGATCAAACCACCAATCTCCGATTACTAGACAACTGCCCTACCTCCTGAACTATGTCTTCCCTATATGCTGTGCTAAAGATTAAATCCATCCATCCATCCATCCATTATCAACTGCTTATCTGAAGTCAGGTGGGGAGTAATACTGAAGCCTATCCCCGGTGGGGAAAAACCCTAGATAGGTCACCATTCCATCACAGGACTTAGTCACAGTTATGGGCTCAGTCTTGCTCAATGACACACTGACATGCTTTCTGAAGGAACCAGGAATCAAACCAACAGTCTTCTGATTAGCAGACAACCATCTTACCCTCTGAGCTATACCGCCAAATTGATGAAAAGGTACATACAAAATAATAAACAG
>OMLC01042621.1:18341-34730 GCA_900302585.1 Regalecus glesne | reverse complement strand
GTAAGACGCAGATAGGTGTACTCTCAGGCCACCGCCCCTATTCAGCGAGGGTCGCTCCCTCTTAACGTAGATGGCCTCCTTCACCCCCCTCTCAAACCAGCGTTCCTCCCTGAACATCATCATCCTTGAATGAGTGGCCACTCGCCTGTAGGTGGGTGTAGACCGCAGAGTCCTGACCCGACGTGTTGGCTCTCCTATGCTGCGCCATCCTTTTAGCCAGCGTCTGTTTGGTCTCCCCGATGTACAAGTCACTGCAGTCCTCCTGGCATTTAACAGCGTACACTACGTTACTCTGTTTGTGCCGGGGGACCCGGTCCTTGGGGTGGACCAACTTTTGCCGCAGTGTGTTCAGGGGTTTGAAAGCAACAGAGACGCGATGTTTTGAAAATACACGTCTCAGCTGTTCCGACACTCCCGCCACATACGGAATCACTACCGGTCTGCGCTTCGGCTCCTCCCCTCCCTCCACTTGGCTGGAGCTCTGTCTGGGACCCTTCCTGGCTTTCACAAACGCCCAGTTAGGGTAACCACACTTAACCAGGGCCTGTTTAATTTGATCACCGAACATTCCCCAATCCTCTGTGAATGGTGCCCTTTGTCACTGAATGTGCAGTTGATCACCCAACTTGCATGTGAAACCAACCTATTGTTGTGTGGCATCACGGTACTGTTTATAAGGAGGGGGATGTTTGCCTTCAGCTCAGACTGAAGAAGTCACCTGGTGAGTGATGAAACGTTTCAAAAATGAACCTCAGCTGAACAAATTCACCTCTTTTGTGATTTCCCTACCTGGATTATTGAGCATGCATCAAGACATTAAAGGGAATGACATTATGCAAGCTTTGTCTTGATGCATGATCAATAATCCAGGTAGGGAAATCACAAAAGAGGTGAATTTGTTCAGCTGGATCCACTCCACTCATTCAAGGATGATGATGTTCACATCCTTGATAGGGAGGAACGCTGGTTTGAGAGGGGGATGAAGGAGGCCATTTATGTGAAGAGGGAGCGACCCTCGCTGAATAGGGGCGGTGGCCTGAGAGTACACCTATCGGCGTCTTACAATGCCGTGATCGCGAACATTCCCCAATCCTCTGTGAATGGTGCCCTTTGTCACTGAATGTGCAGTTTCAAAAGAGGTGAATTTGTTCAGCTGGATCAGAGGTTCATTTTTGAAACGTTTCGTCACTCACCAGGTGACTTCTTCAGTCTAAGCTGAAGGCATGAATGTGCAGTTGATCACCCAACTTGCATGTGAAACCAACCTATTGTTGTGTGGCAGCAAGGTACTGTTTATAAGGAGGGGGATGTTTGCCTTCAGCTTAGACTGAAGAAGTCACCTGGTGAGTGACGAAACGTTTCTCAATAAACTTCTGATCCAGTTGAACTGATTCACCTCTTTTGTGGTTAGGTGAAAGGAGCCACCATTTCGAACACTGACCGCATATACGGACCAAGTAAACACTAGGTTTCGAGCCAGTCTCATTAGTATAGTGCCGTTACCGAAAATCATTGCTGCAGGTGATCGCGTTTTTTTCCAAAAATTCTAACGTGAGAAAAAAATTGTATAGAGTAATTTTTTGTCACAAACTTGCACCATCCCCTGCACACACTAATTCGCAAAAAGGTGATAGTCATCTGGAGGTAAAGTTTTATTGCGGTGTTGAAAAACAACATGTCTCATCTGTTCCAAAACACACACTCAAATATTTTAGTAATAAACCTCTTAACCCATGCATCCATGTATCAAACCTAATATAATACGCTCAGTTCTCTAAAACGCCACAGACCTGTCCTATGTAGCTTCACCTCAGGGTTGAACAACGTGTCCAGCATCTTCTGCAGACGCTTGTTTTCCTCGTTGTATATTTCCACAATACTTTCCACTTCTCCAAATATCTCCGAAGCAAAAACTGTAAATCGCTGAGTGAGTGAATCCCGGAATAACTGGAGTCTGGAGGAGGACATTTTTATCATATATATTTAAATAGCTTGAGTTTTAGTCGAGATAAACGCCCCCAACGATAATATTTAAAGCACCGCCGACACTGATATTAAAAATAGGATATCCGGTTAAAAGTCTTCTTCAGTTTATTCTTGTTGGTGGTTGGCTAACAACAATTTGGTTTATTACCGCCGCCATCTGGAACGGGGTGTTGGCCAGATTAGGTACGTTTTTATTCCATATAGCAGTTTTTTAAATACAGTTACAAAGTGCTTTACATACAATTGTGAGAAATAGAAATAAAAATTAAATATTTTTTATGAAACAGAACCAGCTAAAAATAAACCAAAACAGAAGGCAGGAATGGGGATCCATAAAAAGATTTGGCCTGAGAGATGCGGATTTAGAACCTACTTAAAAGGATTTTGATGGGGTTCATTGAGTGCTAAATTAAATGTCAAATCTTTGGTTTAGCAGACAGATCTTTGAAAAAATGATATGTTTTGATTATTTAGAATATAGTAGATTATGTTTTCCTGGTTTTGTATATCAGAATGATCTCACAGTAAAAAGAGGTAACATAGTTTGACCTTATTATGGCTGTTGTTTTTTGTTGCTGCTATTGTTTTGAGTACTGCTGAGGGACATTGTAAAAAAGTGGTTAAGTGACAAACCAAGATAACTTAACCCAGAGGGAGTGGTGATTTTGATAATAGAGGAGCCCTGGGGCTTCAATCTCTTAGTTTAACAAAGCCAATGGGCTCTTCTATTAGTAGATTTTCTACTTCTTTAGGGTCATTTCATCATGGCTTTTCTCAGGGGTGGCTTCATCTTCTTGAAGCTCTTCATTTCCAGGTCAGTTTTCATAAACTGATTGGGAATTTCACCCATTGAGCGCTGAGATAGGCTCCAGTTCCCCTGCGACCCGGTTTCGGATAAGCGGTTGAAGATGGATGGATGGATGGATGGATGGATGGATTGAGAATTGTCCTCCTTTCAGTTAGCCCGATTGTACCTTTCTTGTGCAAGATCAGCATCATTGCTTGCTCTTGGGTAACATTTGTCGTAACCCAGCAGGACTGTGGGAACCCACTTTGGCTTATTTTCATCAAATGATGAAGATGGTTTCCCAGAAATGAAATGCTTATTACAAACTCTCCAGCCATTTACCCTCGTCCAACCAGAATCTTCCCTGCTTATGGCAGTGGACCAAAGTATTTGCCTACTTTTGGAGAGCGAGCTCTCAACCCCTCATTCTTTATCACAATTGGGATGCAAAAAAAACTGAAGTTCAGTCCCTTTCCCTGCTTTTTACTGCATGCAGCACGTCGTTGGGATGATTCTCCTCCAGCGAGTAGTTCAATGAAACACTGTCGTATATGTGGTGTAAATCTTAAAAGGAGGAGTCTTTGCTATGCGAATTTGTTTGGATCTGAGTTTAAATGGCTTTCTGCAGGAATGATCAGACACACTGCATCAAAAGTTGGTCCTCCCCAAGGATCGGGTCCCCCGGCACAAACAGAGTAATGTAGTGTACACTGTTAAATGTCAGGACTGCAGTGACTTGTACATCGGGAGGACCAAACAGACGCTGGCTAAGAGGATGGCACAGCATAGGAGAGCCAACACGTCGGGTCAGGACTCTGCGGTCTACACCCACCTACAGGCGAGTGGCCACTCATTCAAGGATGATGATGTTCACATCCTTGATAGGGAGGAACGCTGGTTTGAAAGAGGGGTTAAAGAGGTCATTTATGTTGAGAGGGAACGGACCATCGTTGAATCAGGGTGGTGGCCTGAGAGTACATCTGTCTTCATCTTACAATGCTGTGATTGCAAATATTCCCCAATCCTTTGTGAATGGTGCCCATTGCCACTGAATGTGCAGTTAATAACCAACTCTCATATGAACCCAGCCTATTGTTGTGGCATCACTGTGTTGTTTAAAAGGGTGGGAATGCTGCAGTCAGCTCAGACTGAAGATGTCACCTGTTTGAGTTAGCAAACGTTTTAGTAAAACGTTTTCAATTCACCTCTTTTTGTGATCAGACACAGAGTTGCTAAGCAGTTTTTCTGCAAAGCCTGTTAAAGAAGGTTTGGGGAGTGTTTGTGTGTGTATCTATCTTCTGGGGTAGGAACAGGAACTGTCGACTTTCGAGTTGAGTGAACTGGTTTGATAGGAACTGTCGAGTTCAGTAAAGTGTCAGGTGGATGGATGTCTTCACTGGGAGTTGTGTGCATACATGAGCAGGATTATGTGATGTATGTAAAGATTGAGTAAGAAGTGAACATTTGTTTTGGCTAGCAGTAACTGCGTACGGTCAACCAAAATGGCCCCCCACCACGACTGCGATGCATTTCTGTCCAGAACGCCGACAGCTCTGCAGGATATCCAGTAGTTGGCGCTATTGTCTCAATTGAGACGCCAGCGTGACGGTGGACGATTGAAGTGTCCTGTCCCCGCCCCCACCCGTCAGAAACCCGACCAAACGGAATACCTAACTGCGGAGTGAAGGTTCGAGAGAAACACAATATCAACGTCCGCGACTTTTAACGAAGTGCCTACTGAGACAACCTCTGAAACCAGTAGAAGTCACCATTACCTCGGTGCCGATGGCTTGAGTCGAACACTGTTGCTTCGAGTGGTAGCTAGGCGAGATTAGCATAGGTAACGTTCGATTTAGAACTAAGCTAACAAGTGACGCTAGCACGGTGGTGTTTACGGTTGCAATAGTTGACGGCTAGCCCCCACGCCATTAGCCTGGCAAAATTACAAGGCGAGCTTGTCAGGCACTTTCTGGAGATGGGTGATATAACCCAGTCGACACCTCATGCATTCGAGTCAGAGGTAAGTGTTTTTTGATGTAACTCCCCTCAATTAACTTTATTTGGATATATGGGTTAAGCAAAAGTCAGTTTACACAAGCTTGTCACGTTGCACGATGTAGCAGCTGTTGATTAGCAGCTAAAGTTAGCCGCCAGTGTGTTGTTTGACTCAATTGCGTTTGAAATACAAGTGTATTGTATCAATTCAGAATAGTACTTATCCTCGAATTTGATTGAATACATGTAAGGTAGACGTCTTTCCGAAAGTCATCGCGGCACAAGTGATACGTATCGTTTTTGCTTTGCAAGTTTTAACACCGTCAGCGGTAAGCTAGAGAAATCTCTCTCATCGCGCTTCGGGATCACATCATCATGAATGCTAGCTCATCCACGGCTCAAAATAACGACATTTGCTTTTTTAAACAATCATGTTGAACTATTGAGTAGGCATTGTCTATATGACACAATCCATGTTTTAAACGAGTCACTTTGATTAACCGATGTACGCAAGCTATTTTGTCATTGAAGTAAGTTAAGATCACTTTTCCATTGCTAGCCTACACTGCTAACGTCGTTGTCCGTTTTATATTGATTGGGGGTTTGTGGTCAAGCGGTCAGATAGTCCTAATCTTTAGGACTTTCTGATTAATCGCGATTTGATGTTTGATGATTTTGATTTTTGAACGGGTGACAGCAACTCTATTCAACTCTATTCCTAATGTTGAGTCGAGATGAGTCCTTGTCATGGCACATCAAGATGTCTGTCATTGATGTATTTTTACGTTGTTGTAACCTCTGTTGCAGGGATTCGGTCCGCCACACAGGAGGAGGAGGACAGTTGAAGACTTTAACAAATTTTGCACTTTTGTCTTGGCTTATGCGGGTTACATACCAAACCCCCAAGAGGTGAGTGAGTTATCAGTTTGGCAGTGCTTGTGCAATGTGTCAATACTTGGATTGACAGGGAAACTTGTCTGGAGAGCAATGTCATTGCTATTGTTTTGATACCTCTTGTGACTTGTTTCATTTGACAAATCAACATTGATTAATTGACAGTTGAAAATCAATTGGAAATAAACAAGAAAGGGAAAACATCAAGAGCTGAAATCATTTAACTCTAAATCTAGAAAATCTATGAAAAGTTAAGATATGTCAAGAAAAAAATGTCAAGTGAAACTGACAGAGGAAACTAGCATAAAATGAAATTAACATAAGGGGAACTCTTATAAATGAATGTATGGAATAAAATTGATAATTCAAAATCTAACGCTGGAGAAATTGCATATCTATTGGAGGGGGGGGGCTTGACTGAGTCGGAGGTAAACTCCCAAGTTGTATTTTTCACAAGGAAGGTTAAAAGTTTGTATTTTTATGTTCGAACTAGACTTGGAAATGTGAAGGGAGTTATTCCATTTGTGGTTTTGAAATTCAGTGGAAACAGATTGAATTTTCAAGAATCTTGGAAGAAAATATATATATTGTCTCGGTAGTATAGTGAAGAACTTGGTTGACATCTTTCGCTTAACAGTCTATCTTTCTTTACTTTCTGAAAATCATCTTCACTCTTCAAATTGGCTTGAATATGACTATTAAGAATGTGATTACCTTCAAATTGAAATATCCGGAATGAGCGATTTTTGCTGCTGAGAATATAGAAGGGAGATTACAGAGCCGTGAATCAGTTCATCTGGAGATGCTTATTGGGAGAAATATTTCATCACTCATCCATGTGACCTCTTCAAGTCTTAACTGACTGCATGTGTCCCTAACCTTATAAACAGCACCGTTCCATAATGACTGAAAACAATAATCAGTCTCATATGTAAATTGAGGTGACCATTAACTAAAGTTAAAATGACCATATGTAGTATTCACAGAGGGTTGGAGAATAGTTGTAATCCAACATTGTAAGTTGGTGACAGATGTAACCCCCCCACACACACACACCCCAGGTTCAAGGATTGTCATTCAATTTTTACACAAATGGCTTCTGATTCCCTATTCAAACCAGCATTTTTTTATGTCAAGCATGAGCAAATCCTCATCTTTAAGAGTGGTCAATTCCTTGTTGATGGGTGTAGACTGTGGAGTCCTGGCCTGCCACATTAGCTCTTCTGTGAAGTGCCATCCTCTTCGCCAGTGACTGTTTGGTTGCCTTGATTTACCAGTCATGGCAATCCTCCTAGCATGTAACAGCATATACTCCATTGCTCTTTTGTGCTGGAGGACCTAATCCTTGAGGTGGACCAATTTCTGGTGCAGCATGTTTTGGGGTTTGAAAGCAACTTAGATGCATTATATGTAAATATTCTCCCTACTACTATCAGGGAAGAGATACAGGACTTTCAAAACACACAGTAGCAGACTGGGGAACAGCTTTTTTCCTCAGCCCGTAAGACCTCTGGATTAATAACACAAACACAAGTGCAACCTTTCCATCTCTGCAATATCTGGTTACCATCTGTGTAATATCTTTTACTACTGATTGCATATGCATCCATTATTTCTTTTTATATTTGATTGATGTCTACTCTTACCTTTACCCTTTTTTAGACCTTATTTCTGTCATACCTATTGCTTTATGTGTATGTATACACACGCATCTTTTTCTCATGTTTCTGTAATGGAGAATGCAAAGAATTTCACACTTTTTACTTGAAGTACCGTAGTGACAATAAACATCTTGATTCTTGATATGCGTCTCAACTATTCCAACACTTCCACTACATTCAGAATCACCACTGGTTTTCACTGAGGAAGTGGTTATCCTTCTCTGTTTGATTGGCTGGTGCACTCTATGGGCGACTTCCTCACTATGACAAATGCCCAGGTAGGAGGGCTGCAGTTACCCGGGGCCTGTAAAATGTGGGATTTCTCCTCTTCCTTGGCCATTGTATTTGGTGGGGACATTGTCAGCTTGGTGATGCTTCATCCTGATGATTCCTAGTTTGTATTTCTGTGGCTGATTAGAGTCAAACTATTCCTTAATCCTCTGAGAATAGTTCACATGTCAATTGTGATTCTAATAATGATTATGCAATTTGCATATGAAATTTATTGTTTTTGGTCATTATGCTACTTTGCTGTTTATGAGGGCGGGGGTACCCGCAGTTAGCTGAGACCAAAGAGATCATTTGGATGAGTGATGAAATGTTTATCCCAATAAACGTGTCCAGGTGAATTGATTCAATTTTATGTGATTTCCTTGCCTGGATTATTGAGCATGCATTAAGGCCAAAATACAAAGGAGAAATCTTAAACAATTGGGTTATCAGCAATTTGGGGTTCTTTTAACTAGGTTGCCTCTATGGTTCTGATTTTTTTTGTTTTGTTTTGGAGTTTAGCTGGACTTCTAGGCTCCTTCTAATGTCTGTTATCGTCTTTTATTTATTTTAATGCTGAGAAAGAGAAGGTGTAACAATCTCTCAATAGGAAAATAGCCTTTTTTTCCTCACACAGCCAGACTTTACCAGTCAATTCATATGGTGCTAAACATAATTTAGCATGAATAATCTTGCCGTCAACACGATTAGGGTACTGTCTTGTTGGTGTAACACTGAATGTTGCACGGCCTCCTGTCTGGTGTGTTGTGATGTCATGACCTTCTGTTTAATCCACAGACCTTGGGCAGCCTCCTTCCCCTTCACTAGCCCACAGGCTGCTGTATGTCCCTCCTGGAGGGGCTCTCCCCCCTAACCCAGCCCTTGGTTCTAGGGTAAGAGGGCTTGGCCCCACTCTCTACCCATCGCAGACCTTGGCTGTGTTCCATTTAGGCCCTCTTACTTTCCTGCTTTCCTGTCATAGTCATGCTACATCGGGCTAATGTGAGTCCTGATGTGAGACAAAATGAGCTGGGAGCTATTGGGGGGCATAAATGGAGTAATACCTCTACTGTGCGGCCTAAACGAGGAGAGAGCTCATCCAAGTGTCTGTTGTTGTCCAGGGCACTGCTTTTGTTTTCTAACATGGAATTCTACAAAATATGGTCACCTCTCAATTGCTGCTGTACATTTGAATTTTCTGACTGAGTGGTTTGTGAGGTATCGTAAAAATGTCTCAGGTATTGTAGTTGAAGTAACCTGTTGAACTATTTTATCTTCTCATGTGCTCATACTTTCAACTCCCTCTCATCTTTCTGTCCTCCTTTTTAGGATTCACCTCTGCGGAGCAGCTCCAGCCCCCCGAACAGCACAGGCAGCACAGCCGACAGCGATGGCTGGACTCCTGGACCTCCCTCCTCTTCCCTCCAGCGCCCTCTCAAAGCTCCCCAGGACAGGAACAGGAAACGTCCACATCCCGGGGCCACATTATCAAGCCACATTAAAAAAGAAGTGAGTTGATGTGGACTGTATTCAAAGGATTATTTATAATAATAACAGTGGATAGCACAGCGGCCAAATGGTTAGCACTGTTGCCTTACAGCAAGAAAGTATTGGGTTCAAACCCAAGGTTGTCCCAGTTTCATTCTGTGTGGAGTTTGTATGTTCTCCCAGTGTCTGTGTGGGTCCCTTCCGGGTGCACTGGTTTCATCCTATTATCAAGAAGACATGCATGTTAATACGCCAGCATGTCCCCCTGACTAAGGTAATAGGAAAAAGAATGGGAGTTGGTTCCGGAACACTTCACCATACCCAATGTTCCTATATACTAGGATGAGTAAAATAAAAATACATTTCATCGTATCGGGTGGCATGGGGTGGTTATTAGAGTGGTCATCTGGTGATTGGAGGACTGCAGGTTTGATGCCAGCACCTGCATAGTAATATGTCAAAGTGTGCTTGAGCAAGACACTGTTCCCCTAACGGCTCTGCGCTGTGATGGACTGGTGACCTGCATATGGTGTTTCTCCCCCCTTTGCCTATTGAGAACTGAGATAATCCCCAGTTTCCTTGCGACCCGATTTCGGATAAGTGATTGTGAATGGAAGGAATTTCATTTAAACCTAAAGTTTCACTGTAGCCTACAATGACAAAATAAAGTGGCTTTCATAATAATGGGAGGTCCATTTTTATGTCACAATTAGTCCCATTTTGTGTGTGTGTATAGGGGGGGGTAAAGCTTGATGCCATTCCTGATGCCCCATGGTGGGTTTGAACCCACAACATCTAGCTCATCAGTTCTCGAAGCACACGCACTACCGCTCAACTATTACAACCCTTTCCTATCCCTTTCATGATAATAATAATCTATCCATCCATCGTCAACCGCTTATCTGAAATCGGGTCGCAGGGGAACTGGAGCCTATCTCCATTCTCATTGGGTGAAAGGCGGGGTACACTCTGTATAGGTTGCCAATCTATTACAGGGCAAAGCAGTTAGGGGAACTTTCTTGCTCAAGGACACCTCGACACGCTTCTCTGCTGGACTGGGGATCGAACCTGCAACCTTTCGGTCACCAGGCGACCGCTCTACCCACTGAGCCATGCCGCTCCCTATAATAATAATTAATAGATTAAATTATATAGCGATTAAACTGGACACCTAAAGTGCTTCACAGTCAAGGGGGATAAATCACCATTACCACCTACAATGTAAAGCACTTAGCACTTACCTGGATGATGCATAACAGCCATTTTGTACCAGAACACGTTGCTTGTGCTAGAGAGGAAGGAGTCATTGAGCAAATTACACAGAATAATTAGATGGCCAGATGGAGTGAGCCAGGTTAAGATTTTTGCCAGGACACTACTACTCTTTGCGTTAATAGCCATAGGATCTTAAATGACCACAATGACCAGGGTTTAAATGTCTCATTAGAAGGACAGCATCTCCTACAAGACAGTGCCCGTCACTGGACTGAGGCATTTTTTTTTATTAGGACCAGAGGGGAGCCTGTCCTCTACTCCCCCCTACTAACACCACTTCCAGAAGCAAGTCAGTTTTCCTTGGATGCCTCCCGTCCAAATACTAGTCAAGCCTATACTTGCTTACCTTTCATCATTTGGCAGAGCCAGGCAACATGTTGATATGGCTGCTGGTTATTTGTATACATATTTATTTACATATGTAGACTCTATTGTTAAAATTGGACCTATCTGCCTATTTTGTCATCACTTTTTACAACATTTTTGTTTTACAGCCTTCAATCATCACCCTGCACTCAGATGACCACAGAAAATCTGACAAACTAAAGAAGAAAAGGAGAAATGAGAGGGAGAATCATGCAAGCGAGTCAAACCAGACACAGCAGTCTCCATTAATAGTCCCAGAGCTACAATGTCCCCTCTCATTTGGGGATCAAACAATCAAAGAAGAGCGTGATGATGACATCAAGTGTGATGATGGCATCACCTTTCCCCCTCATCCTCCACGCCTTCCCAGCCCTTCTCCCTGTAAGCAGGAGCCCAATGAGGGTCAATTCTGGGATGAGCATAACTTGGAAGGAATGGTAAAGATGGAGAAGGTTGAGGGCCTCCCTGGAAATAGAACTGTGTTCCGCCAGGGGAAACAGGTGGTGTTTCGAGATGAGGATGGATCAGGGGAAGACGAGGACATAATGGTAGACTCTGGTAAGGGTGATTATCTTGTGGAAGCTCTGAAAAGTGTAGTTTTGTTGTTGCTAAGCATCTGCTCTCTCCTTTATTTTCAGATGATGACTCGTGGGACTTGGTGACGTGTTTCTGCATGAAACCTTTTGCTGGCCGAGCCATGATTGAGTGTAACAAATGTAACACCTGGATCCACCTGTCTTGTGCCAAGATTCGCAAGAGTCATGTCCCAGAGACATATGTGTGCCAGCGTTGCCGAGAGACACATGGGCCCCCCGATGCCCGCCGTTCTCACCGCTCACGCATTGGCCCTCGTAAACATCTGCTAGACTGACTGTAGGCTCAATCCTGAATTCTTACCCCGTCCAGTCCTGTTTTCTCACCTGCTGAACTGACTCTCCCGAGATCCAAGTCCTGCACCTAATGCTCTGTGCCCTACATTGGTTTGGACGACATTTTCTATTAAACCTTTTGCTAAACTTCTCCTAAGCCTGTGGTTCCAAAATAATTCAAGTGCTATTTTAGATTCTTTAAGGTTTGTCTCAGCTTCCCTACAAACTCTGGATAAAGCAGTCATTGAATGGATGGTGGGCTATAGATGGCATTAGCATAGCAGCAAATTGCTACTGTTGGGACTTAGTCTTGTGTGAACACTGGAAACATTTGACCGGTCAGAGGATAGATACCCTGACGACTGCCACCCACTATGGTGCATGCTGGGATTTGTAGATAGGATGGTTTGCACTTTTAGTTTGTGCAGAAAATGTCAGGGGGAGAATAGAAATAGAAGGGATATTCTTTTCTGAATTGGTTTTATTCCTCAAGCATACTCTGTTTATCCAGAGTTAATATCTTTCCAGTATTTCAAGTAGTGCTATAGTACCATGCTGAGGTGTATCCACATAAATGACTCTTGAGGTCAACTATCACCTGAGTTCTGCCAGTGGCACTTATACCAGTCTCAGGAAAAAATATTTGAAGACCAAGACCTAAAGATCCAAACAGAACTCCTGGTCTTCAGAGCTGTTATCCCCACCCTGCTGTAGAGGGCATAATCATGGACCATCCACAGCAGATACCTGAGGGCCACGGTAGCTCAGCGGTGGAGCGTGTGCCTCAGGAAATAAGTTAGGTGTTTCAGGTTTGATCAGGAAGGGTATTAAGCTTTAATTCCCTATGCTTTGGTAAATGTGAGGCACACATTTACAAGTGGTTTGAGTGGTCACTAAGCTAGAAAAGAATTCATAAAAATTAGTCCAATCAGCCCTGGAACAATGTTATCAAAAATCCTTAAGATCTTGAGGGTCAGCTAGATGGACAGGCACCAACATTGATATTCTGGAAGAAGCCAACTTGATGAGCAACACCACCACGATAATGCAGCATCAACCCCAATGGACAGGCCATGTCAGCCACACGTCCACCACACATCTCCCCAAACAAATCCTTTACTCTCAGCTGAAGGAAGGTCAGCGAGCTCCTTGCAGGCCTAAGGAACATTTCGAGGAGAATATCAAGAACAGTCTGAAGAAATTCAACACCAAATCAAGCAACTGGGAACACATTACACTGGCAAGGCACTCCTGGAAGAAATCCATGAGAGAAGAACCTGCATGTCATGAAATGGAACTCCACTGTGCCACAGAAAAAAAGGGACAGTGCTGCAAGGAGAAAGAGAAAAAGGCTCAACCACCGCCACCACGTTCCCATATCCACACTGCACTAAAGTATGTGGAATGTGGATTGGCCTCCACAGCCATCTGAAGACCAACAAGTATACAACTCAACAGAGAGGACAGTCCTACTTGCCATTACATTGGATTGGAGACTCATCATCATTTGGATCATTGTATTACTCTTATGATGTTCCCGAACAAAATAAGAGACTATAGGGATGGTCTGTTCTACATATCACGATTAGTTCACACATTTTGGTGGTGGGCACAGATGGAGTGTGGGGGATTATGGCCGGATGTCTTTCCTGGTGCCCCACTATGGGGTCAAACCTGCAATGCCCTGCTAGTCATTTCCTGATAGGTGTACTCTACCTCTGAACAAATAGAGGTTCTAAATTAACACGTCTTCTGTATGGTATGTTATGTGCTTGTCCCTCTGCCACCGTGCTCAGTTCTCCTACCTCTGTTTCTTTGAATTAAGAAGTCGCTATATGAAACTTTCAAACCATTTTCTAAAGAAAATTAATCACTACTCTGTCTTCCTTTTCATTTTCATGATTTTATTAATATTAAGGCAAGTTGTCGCTGGACACTTTTATAACTTCACAATCAAAATAAGTCAGATGCTCATAAATTGAAGTCAATTTTTTTATTCATAGGGCTCTAGCCGGTTTTTGCTGTGTGCCAGCACAAGGCTGGGTAGGGATAGTTCTATCCATGAAAAGTCCTTATTACAGCAAATTATGATTTACAACTCCCTTAACGCATCGGTTGCTCTCAGAGGTATAACCTTTCCTGTGGGCAGTGGATTAACATTTTGGCTATACTGATTTATCACCTATTCAGTGAACAAAATCATGTCCAAAAGGGTACTGTACGGTTGACAAGAATAAGTGTTGTTGGAGATATTCTGAGACTGAGAAACTATGCATGTGAGTGTGTTTGGTTGATAAGAACTGTGTGTGTGTGTTTCTTGACAATGCATGTGCCGCTACAAGTTGTCTAACCTAGATCAGTGATCTTTTTGGTCAAGTCTTAATTTGAAGAAAAATGTGGCACAGCACTAAGGGCAGAACTAGTTTAAACTGCTGCTCTATAGGTCAACTTTAATAAAACCAGCTTTCATGCACCTCTGGCTAAACTTTTCTTCACTCAGCAGTATTCATCCTCACGTAATATCAGTTTAATGGAAAGTTGTCATTTTGTCAGAGTACCTTCCTGATATAAAAGCCATAGATTACATGGTTCGTATCCTGGCGTGTAGCTCAGTAAATATGAGGCATTCTTGGTAAAGCCCTTTGAGTGTTCGCTAGACTAGAAAAGCGCTGTATAAGAACAAGTCCATTTACCATGTGAAATTGACTCAGCTTTTACACATGCAATCATTGGCTGCTTGTCTAAAATGAGATTTTGCAGTGTGGGATTAATACTTTTACCAGTGACTGACAGAGACTCATTGAATTATTAGAGCATTAAGAACACATGACTTTCCTGGAGTTTCAAAGTAGCAGGTTAATTCCTAGTTTTGGGTACTTAGACATTTTTTGTTCAAATAGTATGTACTCAGCAATCATCGATGTCTTGAAGACATCCTCAAACACAAGATTTAAATGATTTTGCTGTTTTTCTAAGGATCCACATATTGAAATATGTCCCTCAGAAAGATGTTAACATCTAGTCTTAAGGCGGTAATTCCTAATGGGAGTGCATGTATTGAAACACAAAGTCTCAATATCTATAAGCTGATTGTGATGCAGGTCTGTTTATTCAGATCCTGAGTTGTCCTATCCCCTTATTGAGAAAGTGCTGTCTGTACTGTGTTGCAAACTGTTTCTGTGAAACTGTTGTAAACTATTGTAAATAAAGAGATGATTTTAACCCATTGTTCCTTTAGTTTTCATCTGAGCGTCAGAGTGTAAACGTTGGTATCTTGAAAAGAGTTGTATCACTTAAAATCAAACACTTCATAGGACCATTTGGCTCATTTTATTTCAGCATCTCTAAAGGATGAGAGAGGACATTGGCTTCTCACACATCACTGCTAAATATCTTGGGGTCAGACGGGATCATGGGACAGGAGCAAAACTGAGGAGCGGTCTTCCTGATGGCCTCATGGTGGCACTACAGTGTAATGTCAACACTTCAGAGAGCACACTGGGACCAAATGAGATCAGACAAATCCCACAAACCAGATCAGTGCAGGATGGCTGCTGTAATCAAGTGAACTTAATGTGACTGCAGATCAGGAATACTGCATTAGACAGCGGGTGGTGAAATGCCAGAAACAATACCAAGGAACTACAGAAATTAACTCCCCTACGGAGTTTTGCACAAAATCAGCTTTGACTGACAGATCATTTTGACCGTACATAGCAAGCAAGCTTCACAGAAATGTTTATTAACAATTAGGAAAACCCCATTATTATATGAAAGGAAATCCCCTATGATATCATAAAAGCATCCCCTCCATGTAAATTACAGGGTCATGATCTAACAGTATATTGGACAATAAATAAATATTAACATTGTTTCTGAATTGAAACGAATGTACAAGACTGACATCCAATAAAGATTATTACTATACCCACTGCAGCTATTGCCAGCTTTCAGTTAAGTATTGATGATCATACAAATCTGAGCAAAAAATGAAATGACAGACAGTAAAAATCTTTAAAGATGGTAAGGGGGGGTCGTCAGTGGACAATAAACACTGTGATCTATGACTGTTATGTGGATAAACTTTATGGATCAACTGGATCCTTGACATATAAAAGTTTACCAACACTATCTTAACACTAAACATATTTGCCTGTAACTTCAGATATTTTACTTTATCACAGTTTGAAAATGACACAGGTAGAGGAAAAATGACTGAGATGGATTCAGAAACTGCCATCTAAACATTGGCTAAAGAAGATGTTATACCATAGACCGGAAGTGACAATGTGCAAATAATACCATTTCATAAATGAAAACAATTAAGAGGAGTTTAAATGGTATCCTTTAAAGCAAAGGGATGGCACATGAAAGGTGTAATGACTAAACCTAAATTGTGACATAACTCAAATTATATGGACAAATTCAAGCAAAAAACATGTGAATATACCATCATTAGTCAAATGTTCCCATTATGGCTCACGTCAGTTCCAGTGACAAGTTCACAATGACTGGGAAAATATGACTATCTTTCACAATTGCAACTCCCCACCTCACACAAATACACACACTTTGATCCCTAGAATATGAATAGGAAACCATGCATATGAAACCATTGTTGGGTTTGTTCATTATGCAACTGTGCCATTTATAGGATTGCGGGATACTTGCAGTCAGTTGAGTTTGAAGAAGTCCCTTTAATGAGTGGCCGAAATTCTCTCCCGCTAAACACTGTTTCAAGATGAACTGATTCAATGTTTTCTAATTCAATCCCAAGATTTGGGATATAAATATATAT
>OMLC01042620.1:0-19727 GCA_900302585.1 Regalecus glesne | reverse complement strand
TATGTATGTAGAGTTAACTTTAGCTAGTATGTGCTGATTTTATTTTCCCAAGGAACAACAAGTGGAAATCAGCCTGGTGGCTAAATCTTACACATTTACACTCTGGATGTTCATTGGTGTTCACTTTACCTACTTAAGTAAACACTTACAAATACAAAAGGAACAAAGACAAAAACACATTTGCCAAATAATGTCCCTGAAGCAACGTAAGGGAGTTTTCTCAACTCTTCCTGCTCAGTCACTCCACAGCCAGTCCAGGACCCTGGTGACCAACTGAGGCTCGTCTCCCTTCACTCATTATGCAGTAAGTGCCACAGATATGATGATAATAAAGCATACTTATGAATAGACGATTATAAATAAAGACTTTCAAATAAATATTTAAAAATGAAGACTTACTAATAAAGAAATGTAAATAAAGTATTTTGAACAGGTCTTATGAATAAAGATTCGTTATCAACGCTACGGGATGTGCGGGGTGCTCAGCAACAGAGGACCACGTGATGCAACAGTGAAGTCATGGGAGGGACGCTGTGAGGAACAACTGGGCCCGGCAGAACTTAATGAGGGTAATCAGAGAGACACCGCACATGGTTGGGATGATGTTGTCGCGCAAGGTCCTGACAGAAAAATAAAAAAACACACACTCGCTTCACAGCTGATAAAAGCCCAACACTTTCCAGATAAGCATTACAGTTTAGTGTAAAATGAAACGTGATCAGTCTAAAAGTCAAGCCCAACATCCCCCCCCAGCTCAACATGATCAAGCATGTGCAGTGGGCTGCTCACCGGGGTCTGCGGTGCTGAATCGGCGCAGAGGTCTGGCTGGTTCCAGGTGTTTCTGGAGGACTCTCCTCTTGGACACCTCCATTGTGGAGGCAGCGACGTTCATGGCTGTCCGGCTAGCGACCTAACGGCGTGGTGGCGGTGGTTCGATGCTTATCAAACCGGCCTGAGACAACAGGACCTGTCCAACGTCGACAACGGCGGCAGGTGGTTCTGGGTGGCGGCCCGTCTCCTCAGCCTGGACGTCGTCTGCCGGGCCCTCGAACCGGAGTCCAACGGCTGGTCAACGAGCGCCCACAGACGGCAGGGCTAGCTAAACGAGAACTTTTGGAATTACGGCGGAACCTGTTGACAGCCAGCATCCATCCACCGAGTCGCTTTACTGACACACAAACCAGCTTGACAGTGGCGGGCGTCGTCAGGAAGTGTGTGTTGGTGCTGCTTACAGGTGGAGGAGAGTCCATAAAGAGAGCTTTAAAGTTGGGATGGCTGGTAGACGCCCGTCGTCCGGTGTAACGGCCGTGCGGCTGCAGCGTCGGCAGAGGCGATAGTTAATGTGGGCGTGACGGAGACACCGCCGCAGCGTCAGAGGACCACGCAGCGGCCGTCCCGCACACCAAGTCCCGTGTAAAGTTCCGCATTACTCCAGAATACCGCACCATCAGGGGATCAATCTATTCGCTAGAATATCGTACAATCCGGGAATAAATCCATTCATTATGGCCTTTTACATACTTCTGAATACAGTTCCCCAGTCTGCTTCAACTCATCTTTTTTCTCTCTCTCTCCATTTATCGTAGCAGTGTGACGGAGCCGACGCTGCAGCGAACTGAGTCTCGCCCGGGATGAGTGTCAATAAAGCCGACGATGAAACTTCCCTCAGGTTTATAGCATGGGCAGATGATCTGGAGGTCAGGTGATCATAACACGCCGTAAATCATCATGTTCACCTGACCACACACCCACAACCCTGCTCTGCTCCTCCTCTGGGGGGCAGGCTGGTCCAGGACCATGATGCACACTTCCTGGATCTGTCATCGGGAATTTGTAGTTTTTAGCCACAAGGACCGGGGCTGCATTTGTAGTTTTGGAAGGTTACTGGTCCAAAACTACATGTGAGCGGAGTTGTGCTTCCTGTGCGTTGGCTGTACGAAGACGGGGGTCAAATTTGGTTAGCAGAGAAGGATTTGGTGAACCAGAGACGCTCAGTTCAACCCAGTTAAGCCGTATCGCTGTAGTCCAGCCTGTGTGTCCGTATGGATACGTCCTGTGTGTGGACATGTGGGCAGAGTTTCCCTCTGCAGCATCCACATGTGTACAAACAGGAGTCCTGCTGACTAGAGCTCACACACTACAGAGAGAATCAATCTCGTCACTCTTGCTCTGCTTGTCCCATGTCGATGACACGTTAACTATCTCACTTGTACACTTGGGGTGTAACTTGGATGTGAGATGTTGGGGGACACAATAAAACAGGGGATCTGAGGTCATCTCCCATACTAAAAAATAGAATTCAATTTCTTGCGTTTCCATATTGTCTTAGGAACCTATACGGAATCTTGGGAAGTTCATTTGGACACAAGATAAGATGAGACGTTGCTTTAATAGTCCCACAAAGGGAAATTGGCAAAAGGCGGGTCATCTTTCATTTATCTATTTATTTCATTCTATGTAATACAGTTGCACTAAAAATCATGCAACCCCCACTACAAATCAGGTTTATTCGTCGAATATAAAAACTAGCAGCTGTCTTGATGTATGCTCAATAATCCAAGTAAGGGAATCACAAAAAGAGGTGAATCAGTTCAACTTGGATCAGAAGTTTATTCAGAAACGTTTCGTCACTCTAACATGTGACATCTTCAGTCTGACCTGACTGCAGCCCCCCCCAGCTGATAAACAGTACATCGATACCACACCACGATAGGCTGGGTTCATTCCCCGATCCTTGGTGAATGGTGCTCATTGCCACGGAAGGTGGAGTTAATGGCCCAACCTGCATATGAACCCAGCCTATAGTGGTGTGGTATCGATGTACTGTTTGACTGGAACTGCAACTGGTGCTCTGCCAAGTATTAAAGATGGTTGTCATGAGGGGGGGTGAATCATTTTAGACTGCAGTAGTCATTAAAAGCTGGATTTTTTGTTGCATGTGGAGAAACCACCTGTAATATTAGTTGTGTTGAGCGGGGGGGGGGTACTTGAAGGGGCCAGCGAACCATGCTGTCAAGTATGAGCCGTCAGAGTTTGGACCTTAGATCAGCTTCTCAGACGATGACTGGACAAGTGATCAGCATGACCGCCCCGGGAGAAGATAGGTTGTCTTCGAGAAACAGGAAGACCCGGTATTTCGGTTGTAATGCAGTATTTCGACAATGGGTGTCGCTAATGAGCTGTACTACCCTCTAGTGTCTGCTTGTAGTTACGGTTGTATCTTCTGAATAAACACGTGGAATTTCAATAATTTCTTTTTTTTAAGTGACTTGTATTTGTGTCATCGTCATCTGAATTCATTACTATAATTATTGTTGTTGTGCAAAATCAACTGGGTTGATTCGTAGCGTTTTTCTAAGTCCAGCACGGCAGCAGTGAAAAGACAATGGTGTTGGTGATGGAGCATGTTTTCTTTGGAATCATTTGGATGGTCAGGTTGTGTGCATCATGTACCTGTAGATGGCACCAGGATGCACTGTGGGAAGACAAGCTGGTGGAGGCCGTGGGATGCTTTGAGCAATGTTCTGCTGGGGATCCCCGAGTCCTGGCCCCATGTGGTGGTTACTTTGTCATGTACCACCTCCTTCTACATTGTTGTAGACCACGTACATACCTCCATGGTAATGGTGCTCCCTGATGACAGTGGCCTCTTTCAGCAGGAGAATGTTCACAAATAGCTTGAGGAACAGGACAGATTTCCCCAGCTCTCAGTCCAGTTGAGCATTTGTGGGATGTCCTGGCCCGACAAGTCTGATCCGTGGCTGCTCCAACGGGGATCTGCTATTAATATCTGTATGTATGCTTGGCAAATCACAGAAAGTCTCATCAGTTCATGAGGACAACCTTTAAGAGAAACCTCTCTTCACTCATGCAAGCGTCCTGTTTTGTCTCCGCTGACTGCAGGTATCCTCACCCACATGTAACCAATCCATTATCTAGACCTACGATGGCAATGTGTATTATTCAGAGGATTGGAGAAGATTTGGAATCACAGGCCCAGTAGGGTTAGTTCTCTGCCTGTGCCCCTGAGCAAGGCAATAAGAAAAAGAACTAGAGTTGGTCCCCCGGTCCTGCGGGGGCTCCCTGCTTCTATACAACAGGATGGGTTAAAGGCAGAGGACACAATTCATCGTATATATGAACGGTGACACAGGAATAAAGTTGCTTCTTGAGGTGGGGGATACCTGCAGTGAGTCGAGACTGGAGATCACTTGGATGAAATGTGAAACGTTTCCCTCAGTCACTGTTGTGTCTCGGTGAGCTGATTCAACTGGCCGTGGTCCACTGCCAACGCCTTGGCAACGTACACCAGAGGACACCTCCAAAGCTCTTTTGGAGTCCATCCCTCGACAGGTTGGAGGCGTCTTGGCTGCACGAGGGGGATCTACATCGCAAGGCAGGCGACTGTTTTCTTACCGATTCATGAGCATGTAAACATATCTATATCTAACAATTAATGTGCATCTCTATGTCACTGTAAAATGTTGTGAGAACAAGTTATAAGGAGACATTAATGTAGAAGACAAGTCGACAATGTAAACAACTGCATGTACCTCATGGACCTTTATTCACACATTTTGTTTTCCAGGTGTAGAACCGGCAACCTCTTAAGATCAAAAATCAAGAATTTAGAGCTGTAAACAGACAAAACAATCAGAAATATAACCATCAGTGTCACCTAGAAAAACATTTAGCTCAGCATTAGCATAGCTTTAATGATTCAAGTTAAGTTACAATGTTAACTTGGATGTAGCCACAAACCTAAGGAACATTTCTCTTCGAAACAAGATGGAGGGATAAATTGCATTTTAAATTATTAACATATAAAACGGGCTAAGATGACAGTATTCCTTTTACACCAGGAGTTCACTTTTATAGAACAATGAACACACAAGTGACCAAACAACTCATGCACCATGGCGATGACTCGTGCACCATGGCGACGACTCGGGCACCATGGCGACGACTCGTGCACCATGGCGACGACTCGTGCACCATGGCGACGACTCGTGCACCATGGCGACGACTCGTGCACCATGGCGACGACTCGTGCACCATGGCGACGACTCGTGCACCATGGCGACGACTCGTGCACCATGGCGACGACTCGTGCAGCATGGCGACAACTCGTGCAGCATGGCGACAACTCGTGCACCATGGTGCATGGTTAACAAATGTTGGCTTTCCAACGAAGAGTTGAACCATGTATTCCACTTAACAGAACCGAGCTAGGGCATGGAGCAAACGTCTGGCCATTTAACTGTGTTTGGCCTCATCGCCAACACAAGCTTTTGTGACGATAAAAAGTTCACTGTTTAGAGTCCATAACGTTCAAGCCAATGCACAGTGAAAAGGAAATACTTGAAGGCAATTCACTTGCCTCGATCAACAAGGTCCCCAACCCCCAAAGAAACCCAACAAAAAGTCCAAACCCAATGTCAGAACCGGGTTATGTTAGCTGCCATCATCGTTACTTCACACAAACAGCAGTTGTATTTTTCTTGCACCTATCGGTCTGCCACTCAGTTCCTTAACTGCAGTCAACGCCTCGTGACGAGATTCAAATACGACCGTGGCAGAGCCTTTAGGCATTCCATTTTTTTCATACTGCAGTGAGACGGATCCAGGGATGACACGATATCCATAGCAAAAGTCGTAGATTTCATCGATTTTTATTTGTGATGGAAGGTTAACAAGCTTTAGACAGGTAGGGCCATCAAAACACTGGGCAGAGGGCCCAAAACCACCATGTCCCGAGCCATCACCTCGGTTTGGATTACCATAGGGGCCTCCGCCACAGGAGCCAACATTGCCACTTCCCTGAATACGAACCTGCAGATTAGCCATTGGTATATTATTATTAGTATTATTACTATCATTGGGGCCTCTTACATCCAAGTAGCCAATGTCATTAGCATGATGAGATGCCTCACTGCTCCTGGTCGAGCAACTCTCCTCCCTTAGCGTCGACTCCTTAATCACTGGAGGATCAACACCGAACTCCCGTATCTGAGATCGTGAAATGCATTTCAAAATTACCTCTGACCCAAGAAACCTTTGCCCATTCATAGCTTGGGCATTCACAGCCTCTGCCTCAGACCGAAAGACAACCACGGCCTCTCCAAGCCCAGCACCTTTGTTGTCATGCAGCAAGACAACTCTGTCCTCAGTGATATTGAACCCAAGGAAGAAGTCCATAATCTCGACTTTACGCACGTCGAATGGCATATTCCGCACATAGAGACAAACCTTCTCCGAGTCAGAAAGACCCCCTTGCTGAAAGGAAGGCCTCTCTTGGAACCGATTAGACCTCTCAGAAAGTTCCTTCCTCATGTTGGGAGATTCCAGAATGGAGATCATTTTCTCCCTTGATATAGGGGAGATGTACACGCATCGGTCAAGGAACTCCTCCTTATGATGAGTTAGAGCGGCACAATAGTCCCTCAGACTCTTGAACAACACAAATGCAGATCTTGTTCTTCTGCCATCGTTGTCCAGTAGGTACAGAATCTGATCGTCCTGCAGTCTGGCATGACGGAAAAGTTCCTTGATGTTCCTTTTATCCACAGAGTAGGTGAGATTTTCCAGCAAAACGCAGAACTCCTCCCTAGAGGGAGAGTTGGGCCGCTGAGCAATGGGCGACCTTGACCTTGTTCGATGGGAAAATCTCTGGGTGTGAATTGGAGACGTCCCTCTTCTAAACCTGCCATTACTGTTGACAGCCACCGTCACATTACCACCTGCCTCCCGCCACTGATCTTCCGTCGCCTCGTACACTTCCACAAACCGGGACCCAATGTAGCCCCTATCCCTCTTCAGTCCTTCTCTTGCGTCATGTCTTGTCGCAAACTTGGCCAGACCAATCCCATTGTTTTGTCCACGAGTGTTTTTCATCAGGATGAGATGATCAACCACCAATCCGTGGAAAAAGTCATGGATCTCGTTCTCAGTCACAGAAAAGGGCATCCCCTTCAAAAGCAGGTATACCTCATCGTCACCAGTTCCGGCCCTCCGGTTGCGCAGGGGAGAATAGCCTGACCTGCTACTTGATCTTCTACCCTCATCAGAGTGGCTTGTTCGTCTAATTCCTACAGGATCACCCATGTCCATTCTTCTTGAACTTGCCTTAATTGGCCTCGTGTGATCGATTTCCGCAGTTTTTGTACTTTCCTCCAGGATATTCTGCATCTCCGACTTGCTGCTTAGCAGCAAGTTAACATGGGAACCCTTGATGCAGCCCCCTGATCGAATCATAGCTCTTCTTGCGTCTTCATCCGAAGCAAAAATAATGAAAGCCTCCTCTCGTTTCCCACCAATAATGTGCACCCCACCATCTGGGATTTTAAGGCCAGTGAAGAAATTGCGAATATCCTCAGAACCCGCAGTGATTCTGAGTCCCTGTAAACGGATGACCACCGCCATGTTGTGGAAAAACAACAGCACCTGCAGACAAAGAGGTACAAAATAACATTATTGCTGACGGAGCGTTTCTAGCTCATCTTACATCCTTGCCATTCCAAAAAAAAAAAAAAAAACCAAGACAAAACCAAAAGCGCCTCACCAGAACACTGGTGAGGGGTCATGACATACAACATGAGACTGAGCAGACCACTGAAATGCGACTATGGCCACAGCAGCAGGCTGTGAAACGGATAGCGCTGCAAAATTCAGTCTATCAGGATGATGGACAGAGACGACAAACCGACATAAATATCTCAGCCAAGAGCTCTCACTCTCAAAGCACAGCATGAGGTTAAAGCATCTGTCATTCAGGAGTCGGAACGAGTAATCTGATCAAATCTGGCTTTACAAGCAACACTCTCAACACGCGACTCCATCCAATGAAATGCACGTCCAGTCGAGTGGAACTCGACTGGACGTGCATGTCTGGAACTGCTGATACCAACTATTCACTACTACTTGCAGAGGTCAATGGCCAAGAGATGACAAAATGATGGGAACTACACCAATACTGCAACCAGACTGTTGGAGCCAAAGTGAGCATATTGTCCTCAGTATCAGTGGGGCTCAGCTTTTTGCACGCAGGCCTAAACATCCAGTTTAGTGGATGGAGCATCTACAGATTATCCATTGGAACAGCAGTAAGGCATCTCCTGCATCCGTTTCCTCTCACATGCCAAAATAAGGCCATCTTATCAAGCTCCAAAACAAGAGCATAAAACATACATTGATTTTACAACCACATGTTGTCCTCTTCAGTCTGTCCTTTGAAACCATTCAAATGCATACTTCTGAATTGCTGTTCGGCCATCAGCTCGTGACATTTTAAAAACAGTCTTTCAAATGAAATGACTTGAGAACTGCTTTTGACTTGACAGCCATTGAGAAGTGTGCATGTCACAACCAGGCTTTGCATTTCACATACAAACACAACAATTGGCCACCGGGGGGTTAATACTTCTGCCACACCATTAGTCTTTCTCACAATAAAGGTGAATTGGTTCATATGGATGTAAAGTTTTCTCAAGAGAAGCACTTCATCACTCACACAGGAGACGTCTTAGGTCGGACCTGACTGTAGCATCCACCACCTTACAGTTGCAATCAATATTAATCCATCTCCCACTCCAAATCAGATTTATTAGTCAAATATACAAACTAGCAGCCGTTTACAACAAACGAATCCAACAAGAGCATTTTAAATAGCTCAGCACAACTAATATTCCAGGTGGTTTCTCCACATTCAACCAAAAATGTAGCTTTTAATGACTCCTGCAGTCTAAAACGACCCCCCCTCTCGTGACAAACATCTTTAGTACTTGGTAGAGCATCCTTTTGCTGATCCATAGGCCCCGAAAGTTCCAGTTTTGTTTCAATGCCACGAGAAAGGTCAGCTCCAATTTGCTCTGAACCATATAAATAAGCCAAAGAGGTTTTGGGATTCTGTTCTGTGGAGCGTTGAAATAAATTGGAACTTTTGGGGCCTATGGTTCAGCGGTACATCTGGAGGAAGAAGAATGAAGCATACGCTGAAGAGAACACCCTGCCTACAGTGAAGCATGGTGGTGGCTCAGTGATGCTCTGGGGCTGCTTCACTTCCTCTGACACTAGAAACCTGCAGTGTGTGGAGGGCAAGATGGAGTCAATCAAGTATCAGGAAATCCTGGGGGGAAATGTCCTGCCATCTGTGAGGAAACTGACGGTTGGGCATCATTGGACCTTCCAGCAGGACAATGCTCCCAATCGTACCTCAGAGTCCACTGAGGCTTGTTTTCAGAAGAAGTCCTGGAAGATACTATAGTGGCCATCACAGTCTCCTGACTTGAGCCCCATTGATCTCACCCATTTGGTGAGATCTAGAAAAGGTGGTTGCAGCACACACACCCAAGAGTATCAGTGAGCTGGAGGCCTTTGTCCATGAGGAATGGGCTAAGATTCCTCAGGAACACTGCCAGAAGTTGGTGTCTGGCTATGCATCACGTTAGCAGCAGGTCATAACAGTAAAAGGATGCTCTACCAAGTACTAAAGATGTTTGTCACGAGGGGGGTGAATCATTTTAGACTGCAGTAGTCATTAAAAGTAGCATTTTTGGTTGAATGAGGAGAAACCACCTGGAATATTAGTTGTGTTGAGCTATTTCAAATGCTCTTGTCGGATTTGTTTTTGTAAACAGCTGCTAGTTTGTTTATTAGACTAATAAACCTGAATTGCAGTGGGGGTAGAATAATAATAATTATAATAATAATTTGGATTGCAACTGTACACACACACACACACAACACAGCAGCACAATGACCAAAACCAACCATGCTACACATCATTTGCAAGTTAGCCACTGCCAGGACGTTCAGTGGTGATGAGTACCGTTCAGAGGACTGGGGAATAGCCGCAATCACAGCATTGTAAGATGATGAGATGTACTCTTAGGCCTTCTCCTCAGTTCAGGGATGGGCATACCTTCTTTACATAGATGGGATCTTTGACTCAATTCCTCCCCATCAAGGATGTGAACATCCTCCTCTTTGTCCACTGAGGACTGTAGACTGCAGAGTCCTGACCTGACGCGTTGGCTCTCCTGTGTTGTTCCATCCTCTTGGCCGGCGTCCATTAAGTTTCCCTGATGTACGAGTCACTGTAGTCCTCCCGGCCCTCGACGTCAAACACCATGCTACTGTTTGTGCCAGGGGACCTGGTCCTTAGGCTGGACCAGTTTCTGGTGCACTGCTTGGCCATTTCTCTTGCTTTGACACACAGCACATCTGTCACCATCTTACAATGCTGTGATAGGCCAAGTTACAGCAGTTGCATATGAAGCCATCTTTTGGTCGTCATGCAACTGTGTCGTCTATAAGGGTGGGGATGCTGCAGTCAGGTCCGACTAAAGATGTCCCCTGTATGAGTAATGACATGTGGCTCGATAAAATGTGTCCGGATGAACGGAGTCACCTTTTTTGGTGCTTTCCAAAGCTGGATTACTGAGCATGCCTTGAGACACTTCGGTCTTAAATTTGAGAAACCAACAAACCAATACAAGTTTTACAGACCCGATGAACAAAGCAAAACTTTGTTCAAGAGCCGAGGCAAAAACACAACCGTCACCAGCACATCAGCAGAGGGCAACAGTTCTGCTCTGGTGACAAATGGAAGAGCAGACGGTATGATTCCTCAAGCATTTTTCACCAACAGATTTGATCCAAGCCAAATGCTTACCTGGACTCCAAATACATGTGCCTGGATGAAGCACATTTTTTTATACAAAGTCACAATTTCATTCAGCAGACGCTTCTATCCAAAGCAACACATTTGAGAGTTAGTGCAACACAAGCGAGGATCCAGTCAGGCGCAACAATGTCAGTAAGAGCCCCAAAGCTAAGCTACAGTCCGACAGGACTCAGAAGCCATCAGGCAGTGAGTGCCCAGAGGCAATGGACATAGTGAATAGAAGCAGAATCCCCAAGATAACAAATGCACAGTTGAAATCCAGTATGAGAGGTCCGTTTCTACATGTCATGATTAGGCCCACGTTGTGGGGGTGTGGGCCCGGGCTTAGATGGAGAAGGGGGGTTTCAGGCCAGACGCACTTCCTGCCCTTCCGTGGTGGGATCAAACTCACGGCGTCTGGCTCATCATTTCTTGAAGTGCATTGAACTAACATAGCCCCAAGTAGAATCCAGTATGTCCATTTAAGTTTTAGTTGAACCACAAAGGTAAATGAATATAGTTTTACGAGTTGCAAAACATCCAGAAAACATGGAACATCTAGCGAAGGCCCAATCGAGCTCAAAGGAGTGCAGCTTTCAGTTATTTCAGAAGGGAACCGGAGAGCACATCAACTGTCTCTAAGCTTATCCAAATCACCAGAAAAAACCTCACACTTAAGATAAGGCATTCTACCCATCAAAACATGACCCTGAGCTTGTGATCATTTCTGTAGACACAAGTTTGGAAAAATTCAAATCTATCAAGTCTAAATATCCTTCATCCCGTCAACGCTCGTTACTCCTCCAGTCCACAACTCTGCCGAGAAGATCTGAATCCTGTGAGATAGCAGAGTTGTAAAGGTTAGTGACAGTTCTTTTTCCAGGCAGCTTCATCCTTAGAAATGTGCCACAATCCATCCGTCCACCGTCAAGCTTTTATCCAAAGTCGGTTTGTGGAGCCTATCACAGTATTCGTCAAACTATCAAATCAATCATACACATTCAGCCCCAATTGTCAAGGAACAAACAGAGGGATCCAAAGGTTGATAATAGGAAACTCCACTTTCACAGAAAAACATGAGCATGTTCAGCTTTCGATACCAGGGGGGCGTGAACTTCAAACCCTGAAATACTTGGTTGCAAAACTATTTGACAGGAAGGTGTGTTAGTGTAAAGCCGGTGAGCTATAACTGCCCCCGGATATCGATTGTGGCTCCCTGATGCACCCAAATAATAAAACTGCGATACAAATTTGTTCATCTTCAACCGTTGATCCAAAGACGGGTTGTGGATCTACTGGAGCCCATCAATAAAAACTTACCGCACAGAAGATGGAAAAACAGGTGGGCCTCATGATTAGTCCCAACACTGTAGAGGTGGACAAGGACTTAGATGGAGTGTAGGGGATTAAGGACGGATGGTCTTTTGGATGCACTGTAGTGGGTTCGAACCAGCAATATCTGGCTCATCATTTACTAAAGTTCACACTACCACCGCTCCATTACAACAGCCTGGGGATTGATTGATTGATATTTTTTTTAGGGGGGGGGTTGATTGAGGCCAAGTGACAGTGAGAATCCAGTCTGGTCTCTGTGCCAAGTAGACCTAACCATTTCCTGAAGTTTGCCACATGATGGGGGCGCTACCTCCCTGAACTAAGCCTTTGCAAGGTGGCAAAATTGGCTTTTAAACCATCCGGTTGTAAAGTTAAGTAGTACAATGCGAAGGCCCTCAGTAGCTTCACTGCTTAGCACCCACTGACATAGTAACTGACGTCGTTCCGCACGACTCATTATTTGATTCCTCTCAACGTGGTGCAAAAATGTTTCTTAATAAAAAATATCATGTCTAATTTCTGCCATTTAATATTCACGTTTTGCGTTCAGACCGTTAACGAAAAAACATTTGGATGAAACATTTACATTCAAATTAGTGGCAGAAAAGTAGGCCCCCGGTGTGTAGAGGCCTGACATGAAATGGTGGTAACGTGGCGTTACGTCTGCGTAGGCCACTGAAAATCACACCCGATACCAAAATATGTCCATACAAACACATCGGTATCTTACGAGGGCAAACGCCATCCAAACACGACGACATTTCCTCGTTAGAAGCTAACTCGAGTGGCATCACTAACCATATTACCAACCATCATACCGCGAACATGCTAATGTTATATTACGCTACCAGCGCTTTAACCTGAGTGAAAAAACAGTTAAAACATTTCGCTTTATCTTAAAAACAGCATATTTTCAAATTAAAACAAATCAGGGAAATAAATGCAAATGTTTAACGGGTTTTTCAGCCGGGTTTTCAATAGTAGCATTTGCGGTTAGCCAGCTACAATATGTAGCAGGATCGAATTGTCAACTTGAAAAACATGAAATACAGCAATGAATATTATAAGGCCTTAAACATGAGGTGCAAAAAAATAAACGTAAAATAATTGGCCAACCTTTAAAGTTCGATGATTGTCCGCAACGTCAGACAATACTAACAGAACATCCGTGTACCCCGGTACGGGCGCCGCGGCCTGGGAGGACAAAAACAGCCGGCTCGTCAGTACTATTGGCCGGGTAGGCCTCAGCCGTTAGCTCAATTAGCAGCTACGTCCGATCACAGGTACAGAGGATCGGTTTATAAGGAGTGACCTTATAAACAGACGAAAATTACGAAGCTGAGGAATCGGCTTTTGTCAGGTGAGGATAGATGAAAGTATTTTCTGAGAGAAATTAAAAACTATCAAATGTAAAATTCAGCCTTGTGTCTTGTCAACGGGCGGTTGGATGGCTCCCTAACGTTCTTTGCGTGATTATGCGACGATTGACACACGTTACGTCACATTACTGCCGCCTACTGGAATGGAGTGTAGATTATTCTTCTTTATATTTTGGTGAATTGTGACCCACTGGAAAATGATAGCCACCTTCTTGCCTGTCACCCACTCACATTCCGGGTGCTCATCCATGCACTGTCCCCATTAATCAGATTATTACTATCATTATTATTATTACCTAGCTTTTAATTCCATTATAACGCTGTAATCCTCTCAGTGTTGCACTCTATCAATAGTGATAAATGCACTGAGTGATTGCTAGACCAGAAAACCACTATATACGAACAAGTCCAGCCACCATTCACTCTGTATACACAACACCCATTGCATGGCTGTCTATCTTGGGAGATAGACTCCTCTTCTGGTGCTTTTCTTGGGGTTTCTTCCTATTTTTTCACTCCGAAAAGGTTTGTAAGGGAGCTTTCCCTTATCTGATGGTCTAAGGACAGGATGTTGTGTTCGTGTAAAGCCCAATGTGATAATAGGCTCTACAAATAAAACTGCCTGGACTTGCTCTACACTGGTCAGTTCCATGTTCTACCTTCCTCTTAGCCGGAGTCTGCTTGGTTTTACTGATGCGCGAGCCATAGCAATCCTTCTGGCACTAACAGCACACACTATATTGCTCCGTTTGTGCCCGGGGACCCGATGCTTGAGGTGGACCAATTTCTTGCACAGCTTGTTTTGGAGTTTGAAGGTGCAGTGATTGGAAAATATGAATGTCAATTGTTCCGAAACCCCCGACATACATGGGATCAACGCTTGTTTAAACTTGAACCGGTTTCACATGCAAATTGCCATGACCATCAGTTAGAGTTACAATGGCCATGTGTATTCTGCAGAGGGCTAGAGAATGGCTGCCAGAACAGCACGGTAAGATGGTGAAAGATGTGCTGAGGAAGCGGAATCTCCCAGCTTGTTGTTGGGGTTACTATCCTCAAACGAAGAAGCTGTGCAAATCAAACATCAATTTAAATATTAACTGAAATATTAGGAAATACAAAGAACAATACAAGTCTCATGTCGACGTGTCCTTGAGCAAGACATTGTTCTCCTAGTTGCTCTGCCCTGTGATGGACTGGTGACCCTTCAAGGGTGTGTCCCCACCTTTCGCCCAATGAGAATTGAGACAGGATCCAGGTCCCTGCGAATTCGGAGAAGCGGTTGACGATGGACGGGTGGGTGGATGGATGAAATAAAAGACTCCCAAATCATTGATAACTGTGGGATTAGTTGAGGTATATTTAGATAAAATCAAAGTGTGTAAAGCAGCAGCAGTAAATGAAGTGACACGATCCAAATCTAATGCTAATAGCAATTCACAGATATCCTGTCAAGTCTTGAACAGGCCTGTTGTGTATAGGAGTTTGGGAGCAGGTAGGGGACACGCAGACCTTATCAGCTCCTATCGGCTCTGAATCTAAACTCCAGCCACAAGAGGGATGTGAAAGGAACCAATTGCATCAGCAATTTGGACTTCCAGAGGCGGTTCTATTGACATTCACACACAGCAGTAACCGTATCAGCAACAATAACAAAAAGAACAACTTATATTGCTCATCTGTGACAAAATAGAGGTCACCTATGCCCATTCACCGTTTCCACCGCACTTCCACCACCGAGGGGCGAAGGCCCTGGACCCCCAGCTGAAGACCATCCTTGTGAGATGCTATGATTTTGATCATGAGGGTGAGGAGTCCAGCAGTGGGCACCACAGAGAGAGTTCTGCTGCTCCCAAGACCCTGTTGCAGCACCTGAGCAACAGTCAGGGCTCACCAGTGGGCCTGCAGAGAGGAGCATGATGGTATAATAACCCAGTTATGACAGTCTCAGACAGGAACAAACATCACATTCAGAACACAATTGATATTGTACCACAGTTCACCAACTGCATCAACTCAGTGGACGACCACATCCAGTTCACCAGGGGGCGTGTGGTCAATGACAAGCTGGCCCACACGTACTGATCAGTGCTTAAGGTTTGACCCTCATCACCCACTGGGACCCAAAGTAGGAGTCATAAGGACTCTGTAGCACTGAGCTGACAGCGTCCCCACTGACACGGCGGCCGGGGAGGGACAGATATCCCACATTAGACAGGCCCTGGTTCAGTGTGGTTAACCTAACTGGGCGTTTATCAAAGCCAGGAGGACCCCAAACAGTGTGCCTGCATTTCAAAGAGAGATGGACAACAGCTGCCCAAGTACAGACCAGTGGGGAGTCCACATGTGGTGGGAGTTTCAGAACAGTTGAGGCGTGTATTTGCCAAACACTGCATCTCCGTTGCTTTCAACCCCCAAAACCGGTCCACCCCGAGGATCAGGTCCCCTGGCACAAACAGAATAACATAGTGTATGATGTTAAGTGCTTGGAGCACTTCAGTGACTTGAACATCAGGGAAACCCAACTTGCTGGTCAAGAGGAGGCAACAACACAGGAGAAACAACACACCAGGCCAGGACTGCAGTCTCTACAATCTACAGACCAGTGGATCCTCTGTCAAAGAGAAGGATGTTCACATCCTCGATAGGGAGGAATGCTGGTTTGTTTGAGCAGGGAGTTAAAGACCATCTATGAGAAGAGTGAACCACCATCCCTGACTGAGGAAGGGGGGCAAGTGTATATCTGTCACCATCTTACAATGCTGTGATTGATACTCTTCCCAAGTCCTCAGTAATCACTGAACAGTGCACGTCACCATGGAGACTACAGCTTGTACACGAAACCTCATTAGTTTCAGTTGTTATACAGCTGTGTTGTTTAAAGGCTGAGGGTGCTGCATCCAGCTCAGACTGAGGAAGTGTCCTGTATGAGTGATCAGATGGTTCTCTCATAAATGCTGTGCCCACCTGAACTGAATCACCTTTTCGTGCGAAGGACTTCATTAGGTCAACGTTTGGGGGGCATCGGCGCTTTATCCTGACTGACTGCCGTTGACCATCCAGTCACTCTGGACCCAAGCTGCTTTCCATACTGTGACCTAGCAGGAATACAGCTGCTGACAGGACCATATGGACATCTTTAACCTCCCATGCTGTCCTCTGCACATGCGGTTTGGGTGGCTTCGGCTGGGCCCAGGTCCACTCCTATCACACTGCATAACAAACATGTAAGAGGCCAACACTGGGCTGGCCTCCTGTCATAGGATCACAACACTCATTAAGGTCTACAGTGGTTTGCCCGAGAGTCAGCACCACATGTGTTACATTTTATTCGTCTGAATATTTTTGGCTCAATAATACAGGAAGTGAAAAAGTCAGAAATGACTTGAACCAGGTCATCTGTCATGCCTGGAGCCTGTGAGAGTACCCTAGTTCACGTCCCTCTGGCCCACATGGCTGGCTCAGATCTGATGGAGACGTTCTGGGGTACGTCGAGCCGTCCTCCTGTTCGTGTAGCTCCATGTCCAGGTGACCGATCCCATCCACAGTCTTTGGTAAAACTTCTGGACAGACTTGTATCACTTTTGCTCTGACGCGGAACCGCACCGCAGACTCCAGCCTTCGCGCCCAGCTGTGCTCCCTCGTCATGTGATGCTGAGCGCAGCGGCAACGGCAGCAGTAGCAGCGCCGGCCATGGAGGATACACTGGTGGGCAGAGTGGAATGTAGAGTTACACGGGAGAAATGTCAATAAAGCTGCAAGTGGCTCAGATTTTCAACGAGCGACCACCGACCACATGTAAGATATCCCCTCCCGACTCTTCTGCAGCAGGATTAGCCGTTCGGTTCTACGCTCGGCCGCCAGGCTGCCGCTGCGTTTATCAGGTTGTGCTAATCTCGACAACAGTCGAGCGCAGCGGACCGAGGACGGCTCCCCGGAGCCCCGTATGGACCTGACGTCGGCGTGCGTCGCTTGATGTGTTTTTAGGGTCTCAGCAGCTGATGCCGGTGGTTACGAAGATGGGGGAGCCCCGTGGCCCAGAACTCCCAGTAAAGTGAGTGTCTCACCGAGAGCGGGGTTTTAAAATCTATTATTTTGATGACGACAACACAACCTGGCTAAAAACAAGACAAAACGTTAGCTAGCATGCTACACAAAACGAAGCCGGGTGCACAACACACGAGTGTAGCGGCTGTGCGTGCAGACGGGAGCCTGTGGGATATTTGGGGTTTTCATACAATCAACACAAACTCATCAAGTGGATCTTCTGGTTGGATTACTCTATATTGCACAAACTACACGGCGTTAAATGCGGTACGCTCTCTAGCCACAATAGCCACCTCGGTATTAGCTTCACTTTTCCAGTTGGTCACCTAGCCTGTAACATGGCTATGCTGCTCACTCTGAGGGATGCTAGCGGACGAGGCTAGCAACGGAGGAGAGACGGTCTTGTATATTGCAGGGACCCGTTATCAACATTCTAAGTCCCAGACAAAATCATCAACAACCCGCAAAACAAAAATTGAGCTCCCCCAATCCAGCATGTTATTTGACAGTGGCTTTAAGCGCAAATGCCTGAAATGCGTTGAGCATAGTAGGCGTTCTAATTTAAAGATGGCCTACAAGTATTGTCAGTTCATGTTAGCTTACCCTAAGTAGCTTAGCTTGTTATGTTACTTTGTGTAAAGCAGAAGAGGGACAATTAAATACCCCTTTTGAGCAGTTGCCGTTTCACTCACTTGTTCACTTTTAACATACTCGAACGGCGAGACGTAAAACATTACAAACGTTCGTAGCTCCGTGTGGACAACGATAGCTCACTCATTTACAAGCCAAGCAAGATTCATCCGACTTTTAAAAGGCCATACTTGGCCCTCCTCCCCCTCCAGTACAGGCCATGCTTAGTGTCCTTATATATTTCAAATCCTCCACTATGCTGGCTTGTTGCTCATACTATCCAAATTAATATATACATTATGTTCGCTTTGTAAGCCAGTCACTGCCCTGTAAAGCACACATTTTTCATTCTGTTGTGTGTGGTCCCCAGACTTCTACTGATGAAGTCCGTTGTGCTCGGCTAGCTTAGAGTGCATCCATGTTTCTCCTTCGTCCAGGAGAGCAAGCACCATTACAAGTGAGTGATTCAATCATTTGTGCGGCTTATGGCTCCTATTCACGCCTATTTGTGAGTGTAGGTAATCACTCCACGCGAGATCATTGTCCCTAATTAGCACAGAATGGGCAGTGTGTTGAGACATACAACGGCCTCTCAACACTGCTGCAATACGTAACGCGGTACTCCCAGGAGAAGAAGACAAACCATTTATTCAGCTGCTGAGGACACAAGGGGACGTGTGTACTCACACATCCCTCCTGCAAAGACTTGACAAGTCCCAATGCATGTTTTACCAGTTTCAGTCGGTATGAAGCTCACTTTTCTGCATCCCAAGCGAATCAGATATGCATCAATTTAAGTTCACTTCATGTTTTGGGGGAGGGGGTTGGATAAGGTGACTGAATGGTTCTTGTAGGTGAAGCTTACCTCTCTCTTGTCACACTGTAACACTGTTTAATTCTTTGTCATTTTCCTTTCTCTCAGGTGTGATATCACTTTGGAGGGCTCACTTCATTGAATTGGATTATTTTTGGCCAGCAGCCTATATAGGCCTACTAATCCAAAGACGTATTGCTCAATGGACACTCTGCTAAAGTCGGAGATCAGGTATTGGACAATTTCAGATTTTTTAAAGTGTATTTAACATAAACTGGGGGATGGGGTATCACAGTAGCTCAGTGGTGGAGCTTGTGCTTTGGGAAGACAGGTCAGAAGCTGCAGGTTCGAACCCACCGCAGAGCATCAGGGAGGCCATCCGGCCTTAAGCCCCCAAGCTCCATCTAACTTGGTGTTCACAGATGTAAAATGGACCTTTCATCCTTCACATAAAGCGTGTCAAAACTGATAATTCGACAATTTTAATTTCAGATTTGATTTTTCTTTGCTTTCCAAGTCCTCGGTGTATTTTATCTGTGGCGATGCGTACACTATATTTTTGATATTAGATGTTTTCCTTTCTTATCTTATGGCAAGGCCTTCTTTGTTTCTTTCCCCTTCGGTGACTCGAAAATAAAGCCTATGCTTCACAAAATAATTAATTTTATTCTCATTTGTATTTAAATTCTCAAATGCACAACCAAATATCAAAACAGTAATAGGGACATTTTCACTAAACCATATTATTACAGTGGTGGTTGTACTACTATTCTCATACAGAAAAACCGCAGCACAACTGTACTTTGAAGCTGTAGTGGGTATGTTCATAGTATGTTATCATATTTTAGCGAAATGGCCA
>OMLC01042619.1:0-20409 GCA_900302585.1 Regalecus glesne | reverse complement strand
GTAATCGTGTCTCAAGACACACTTGCAGTCACACTCCATCTCTAGCCCCATCGTTCTCAGGGCATGACACAGAAGGAACATGTTAACTTTACGTCATCCGGCCAAGCTGTGGGCTGATATGTTGTCTAGTTTACGCTTACATATGATCAAATCCTCACCAGGGAATCATTTAACGTCACTCACAGGAACTTTTTATGACACTCGCTCGCTAGCGTACCCCCCCCTCTTCTCACCATTAACAAAGCAGCACATGACGCCAATGGATACCACATCTAAGAGCTTGTGAATCATTTGGAGAAAATAAACAACACAAGTATACTTTCAAACTATGCCAATGATAATACTGAATGATAAAATGTACAGAATGTGTCTTGTTTCTCTTTTCAAATCAGAATGAGTGATGCATACCTTTGACTCTTTATCTAGTAATGCCCTAGCTCTAGAACATGTTCTGACACTCTCCGAAATCACAGTATTTTTCAAGACAAATCATATCTACAATAATCAGCATTTGTTTCAACCGTAGTGAAAAACAACCCCCTCCCCCAGGACCTGTTCTGAAAGTAACATGAGAAGAAAACAAAAGGTACAGCAGTTTGCGTTGACTCCGGGTAGGGACGCGGTGATGAAGCATCCCGTCCTCAGGGCCCTCGAACGGAGGCCGTTCGGCCAGAGCTGATGTCTGATAAAGAGAATAATATCACTTCAAAAAACCCAAGGAACAACACATAATCCAAACAAGGTTGCTGTACATAGTAGAACCGGAGAACTCCGTGCATGTTATCCATGGGCAATGGGGGGTTGGTGGGAGAGGGTGGGCCGCCAAGGATCTCACTCAGCTGACGCCCGAACGGACGAGCCGCCACTGATTTCATGAGCTGCAGTAGAGGACTTTGATTACAATAAGTACCAATAAAAAGTCAATGGGACTCTGAGATGTCTGTTCTTTCTCAAGAGCTGCTCTCTTTCCTTTTTTCTTTTTTTTCTTAGCAAAAATATCATGCAGTCTTTAGTTCCAAAAACCCTTGGTGGGATCTGATGTTTGTTTGTTTGTTTGTTTGTTTGTTTCAGGAGGAAAAAAGAAACTCAAAGCCTTGAAATTCTTCTCTCACAATTATTCTTAAACATTCAAGTCATCCTATTAATACTTTGTACAGCAGAAAGGTCCTTCAGATTTCACATGTGTATATATAAATATAATATATAGAAATATGCATATACATATGTTCAACTTGTATATGTGTATACATATTTTGGAACTGTATCAAAGCCAATTTAATGTGCTCTCAAAATATGGCCCATGATTCCTAGTGGGATGCACATCAATTCACATAGTACAACCAGTAGATAAGGTTGAAAAATCCAAAGGTGATTGGGAAAATGACCCGAGACCACTTGTCAATGGTGCTAACGTCGGCCAGATTTGGGATTTTCAACTTGAGCTTGGATGAGCGTCGTCGTAGCCGACAGTTGGCCCTGCTTCGCATGGCACTCCGATCCAACGAGTGGTGGCCGAAGCCGTCTCGAGGCGCCATGGGCTTCCTGAATTGGACCCCGGAGCTGTCGAAGGACATGACCGAATTACGAGAGTCACTGACGCTACTTCCCACATCGGAGGGCATCACTTCATTATTCATTTCCAGTGTGGTGAGGAGGATGTTTCCATACGTATCCACCTAAAGGGAGAGCGGGAAAAACATTTAAAGTCAGGGGTGACCGAAACACCCTACGAGACCCCCAAATCAATTGACTACTGAAACATCTATTCCAAACCCAAGACCCTCACCACGCTACAGCAAAATGCAGGGATGATATGGAATGTCCATTCTTGCATGCCTCAAAAAAGTGTCTAAAATAGTTAAGTCACATTTTCATTCTTAAAGACATCTACTGTACTGCATTAGTGACTATTCACTTAAATAAAGGGACACAAATCATTTGAACAGCCATATCATCCGACTCTATTCTGACCTATTCTGTCCTGCAGCTCATATGATTTCTAAAATCATGTACCCCGACTTTTCTTTGTTCCTCGAGATACAGATTTCTTCGTTGTGTAAATGACCTGAAGGTGTTGGTTTGAAACGGCACGGAAATGGAGTCCTTGCAATGTGAAAGAAAAATGGAGAGAACATTAAAACGGCTACAAGATACTACTAGGTAAGCACATTTTCTAAAATCACAGAATGCATCGGACAAAGTTAAAAACAACAACTCTGAATAAGCACAGCATTGAATACCTGACGTGCACACATGAAAAAAGGGGCTTCATTCACTTCGACCACCTTGGCACGTGCCACAGAAGGTTCTTAACCCCATTTTCCTGTGCTTTTGCCACCCGATTTAGACACAAGTTGTAAAAATGCACATTGCAGGACAAGGTGGTGGAGGGAGAGTGAATCAAGCCCACAGCATAAACGTAGATCACAACAGGAAATGAGAATGTTTGCACCACTGCTGATCCAGATGAATCACTATCTCGATGGAAAAGACTATGCTCGAGAAAAAAAGCCCAGTCAGTGCTTGAGGGAGAAGCGATGGATGAAGGTGGGAGAATGCACATTTGGCTGTGGTGGCACCGGGTATGCTCCTGGAAAGATTACTTTGGGGAGTGTGTGTCACTCTTGGAATGAGAACGAGTTTGGATGGGAGTGTGATGTCAAAACGATAGTTGTTTCATACTTGAACTCTGACTGAGATAGAGGAGGAGGGTGGAAGAGAGAGGGAGCAGATGAAGATGCAAACCTGTTCCCTCAGGCGCTTCTCTTCGTATCTTGGGCGCTCGTTGTTGGCTTTGTTCAGCCTCTCATTGATTTTCTTCTGCTGCTGGGGGCCCCGGCCAAAGAACACGTAATTTACAAAGGCATATTCAAGCAGGGCCAGGAACACAAACACAAAACAGCCCATGAGGTAGACGTCGATGGCTTTCACATACGGGATCTTTGGGAGAGTCTCCCTAAGGTGGGTGTTAATTGTTGTCATGGTAAGCACCGTTGTCACACCTAAGTGTAGCACACAAAAAAACAAAGAGGGTTTGTCAAGACACGTCAATGGAAGGTCACACAAAACAATTATTTACTTCTGGAAACACATTTGCAGTTTTTAGCATGTGCATGTATGTGGTGATGACCAAACCAGTCAAACACCATCTCACCAAAGTTAATCCAGCATCAGATGTACAGAGCCCGCTCTCATCCAAGTTAGCACACGCTCAGTACCCCTCCATGTGTGAGCCATGACTGACTATCAACTGCCAGGCCTGTGTGTGGTTGATATTCATGTATCAGGCTGGAGGTTTCACAGTCAAGTCTGGGGAACCCCTGCAGCATCACCGTACAGACGCCAAAGGGTAACGTTGATGTCATATATCCACACTTTGACGAAAGCTTCGATATGTGACGCTTTGGGATGAGAATGCATCAGAAACCCACTTTAATCTGTTCAGTCAGATTTCATGGGCTGAAAATGGTCTGTGTCTCTCAATGTGCAATGTGACTATTGAATTCTGTAAAAAAAATTATGTGGATGGAATGATTTTCTCCCAGATTCCTGAAAAAAAACACCCTGTCATATGATTCTAGGGTCCTGTTGTACATGTGCAGATGTATAGCCCCAGTAACATATGGAAGTACACATTTCTTTGTGATGTTCCTAGACAGGTCCAGAAAGCATCCAGCTAAGACTGGAATAGGCAAGGTAAGTCACACAGGCAGGGTCCTCTCCAAAACAAACTGAGTAAGTTAAAAGAAAAGTCAGTACCAACTGCCTGCATATCATAAATTCAAACGCGTCTGAGCTCCACTAACTCCACATATAGCATCTAGCAGTCCAGAGACTGAATGTAAATACTGCTGTGGCTTGCAAGCTGCCATTTACCATTTCTGCTCTATGCAGTGAAAGCATACAGAATGTGCAAGGTGAGCCTAAGGGCCAATTCTTAGACCAGGAAGAACATTCATAGATGTACAGTCGTACAGGATGACTAGTTCATGTATAAGTGTACATGGGTCAGTCAAAATATGGCTGACGAGGACTGTGTAAGTTGAAGGCCTTTGGTACACTCGTAGGCTTTCAGTATGAGAGGCAAAGCATGGTGGACTGCCTGCATACATACTGGCCCCCTGTATTTGGACTATACAAGCACCTAATGCTTTGCATTTGAAGGTAAGTACAAAAATACAGATTATTTGTACAGTGACCTTGTGGAGTGTTGTAATATTAGTTTTATTATGCATGGGCTGTAAGAGTGTACACAGTACATTATAATGTGAGTGAGTTCACCTCTATCGAGTCTTTTTGTTGCGGAGGGGGGGTGGTTAAAACAACATTCCAATAACTGTGCATCTTCAGCTTGTTCAGGTGTTAGTGTTTACAGTTTTCAGTGATTTGGTTAATGTCGTGATCTCACGTCTCTTTCACATTAGTGCTGTCGTACGAACGTCAAATGGAAGCAAAGACCACAGGAGAAACCTGGGTGAATGGATATAGGACTGATGTAACTTGCAGCCTACTGCCACTGTATTGATTCAGTCAATTACCAGGGGGGGGGAAATTGCATGAAAGAATATTGACATATTTTTCCTCCCATATTTATAACCTGTTTAATTATATTCATAATCAATTAGAATGATACATTATAATCAAGGTAAGGTCAATACTCCAATGACTTTGTGTACAAGTAAATGAATGGAATCTGGAGTGTAAGAGTGATGGAGTCTGAGTTATTGTGATGATACCGTAACCATGTGGCAACTTCCCTCATTGCTTTCATCGGAAAAACTGTGAAGTTAAAGAATACAGTGGTTACTGTGTCTTACCCAGGGCCACCCGAGCTGCAGAGGCATCATAATTGATCCAGAAGGAGACCCAGGAGAGGATGGTGATCAAGATGGAGGGCATATATGTCTGCAGGATGAAATAGCCAATGTTCCTCTTAATCCTGAAACTCAGCGACAGCCTGGGATATGAACCTTAAAGAGAAGAGGATGGAGTGATAGATAGAAGATGAGCAAGGCAGAGGAAACACATCAGTAAAAGTGAGAGAAGTGGGAAATGTTGGCACAACTTAAAGAGTTCCAAAGTCTGCACTTTGACAACGCGCAGGATAGTCATTTCTCCATTTGTTCAGACTGAGCACTTAATTTCCCCAAAGCGATGGATTCCTTTCCAGGGACAAGTTCGATTCCAATTAAACATGGCAGAAAGTCGCAAACACGGCAGATTTTTCTGCAACCCCCTATCTCAGCAGGCAGCTCCAGCATCCCTCTGAGAATTGTCACAGAGAACTGCTCTGCCTTTCTTTAGCACTTTCGCTGTCCTCTAAACATTACCAAAAGGACATTTAAAAAAGGTGCATAATTGGAAAGTGTGTCTTTACATTACATGAACTATGATTATATAAATATATATAGTCCTGAGATACAGTAAATCATTACACTGTTCATGTATTTTACAGAGAAAAATGTCAGCTAGTTGTGGCATGACATTAATTGGTCTGTTGAATCCACTAATGCAACCAACAACCAGAGAAAGAAGATGCTGATGCAACACCCCCCCCCCATATGTATTGCAGAAAGACCTTTTATATTTAAGGAAAAAAATCCCGAGGTTAACACGATGGTTTCTAAAAGGTTATCTTCTTGTTCCATAAAAAAATGTTATTTTTCCCGAATGCTATAAATATTCAAATAGATCTATATCTCAGTATATGTTTAATTTACAGAACACCTAAAATATGTTCTGCAGTAATGGTGGTTAAACTTTCTACATGTTGAAATATTATGAAACACAAACATTTTATAGAAATTGTTGTTTTGTCTACCTTTTCCCCTTTTCAGTTTCTGAATGCCCTGAAATTAGATCATTGGCATCCTTGCTAAAATATTTTGCAAAACTCTCCCAATTTAAAAGACAAAATGTTGTTCAGAATGACTTTGCATGCTTCAGAGCTCAGGTTGGACTTTCTGCTCCATGCCAAATTGTTAACTTAATCTGTACATTTACAATATTGCTGGGAAATCAGCGGCACTGACAAATCATTTCATCCATTATTGTACCTGGCACTTAAAATACTACTGTAGAAGTAATTATAATGGAGCTTTTTGATGTGTTTTTACAAAATTAATTAAGCTGAATGGTAAGTTAAAGGTTAAAAGTTAAATTGTGGATGCTAAGAAGTGGAGCTGATAGTTGGAAGATGGAGGTAACCATCCAACAAACGTAGGTTCTGCATTTCTCTCAACCGAATACGCCTTTCTCCTTGAATGCCATTTGAATTCACTTTGAATAATTTAGCTTAACACTGCTATATGGAAATAGAATCATTGTGCTTTACTCCTTTCATTAGCAAAACTCTTATCTATCTTCAGTGTTGTTTATGATGTTCCCACCACTAGAAATAATGCCCAAAATAATGCATAGAGTAGAGAGATAGACGCGGAGGTGTTGTAATTTTATGACTTGGTAAGTGCGATGGAGACATTCAACCTGATCAGTATAGAAGTTCTTACCTGTGGTAAACCTGACTTCTCTGGACACCAGGCGGATGTCGACGATAGAGAACTGAGGTAACTCTAATTTGTCTACCCCCGTCACAGCGCTATCTCCACCTTGCCAGAAGAACACTATGTCATCTGTGGTATAACCATCTGTGTCAAGGTCACGGGGAGTCGGGAGAGGAGTCGGCAGGAAAGTAAAAACATGAAGAGCATGGGTTCAGTAAAATTAGCATCGATAAACAACCATCAAGACAGTCATGTTTATATTCAGGCATTGCAGTGGGAGCAGGATGCATATCAACAGTACAATCATGTTTTATATTCAAAAGCAATTTAATTTTCAAAAGTTTTAGAATAAGGAGCTTTATTTATTTGTTACTGTGCATACATACAACAAAATGTGTTCTCTTTATTTAACTCATCCTATTGTATAGGTGCAACGAGCAGCTGCAGCACCTGGGGAGCAGTTAGGGTTCAGTATCTTGTTCAAGTGTACTTTGATATACTTCCAGCAGGGGCCAGGGATTCAACCATCAATCCGATTTTACCAGCCAACCACCCTACCTCCTGAGCTATGCTGGCCTTATAATTTATTAGAAATTATTTTAATGTTAGATTTATCTTTTGATTTAAATTGATTGGAGATTATTTATTTTATAAGTCATTTAAATCTTATTTGGAATTTTATTCTCCATGTCTTTGAAAGAAAGATTCTTTAATGGCATCACACAGTGACCTCCAGTCAATTAAGCCTTGTTTAGTCACTGCATTATGCTAATATTTTATTTTTAGTCTAATGACTGACTGGTTGTGTGTGTGTGTGTTTGAGTTGTGAGGGAATAGGGGGTTTGGGGAGTGCAAGAAGAAACGTTTCACAATGGCAGACAGAGGAAAATGTCCTCACCTGAGTAACAAGCTAGCTCATGACAGTTCCTGCCATTTTATAAATATTGCCTATACTTCCTGAAATGGAAATATACTAAAAACAAAAGATTTAAAACTATGATACATTTGCTACTTTTTTACTGAAAAAAGTGACTACTTGAAACAGATGAGCCAGAGGCTGCAGGTTTGAACCCACCATGGAGTGTCAGGTAGGGCATCTGGCCTTAATTCCCCAAGCTCAATATAAGTCCATGTCCACCCCCACAGCGTGGGGTCTAATTATGACGGGTAAAAACAGACCTCTCTCATGTTAGAGATAGCTAAGTTTTTGTTAAGTTTACCTAGCGTGGAAAACTGGTGTGCATAACATTGGCTAACAAGCATCCCTTAGCTTTGGAGTGTTATTGCATTGATTTGCATATTTCAAAGTAGCATAACTGACATCCTGTTTAACGTAACCTGTGAGATGAGAGAAGCAAAATGAAACTTGGCTCCCCATGCATGAAGCTCTGCAAACAAGCCCCCTCTTCTATTCACGTTCCTTATGCTTCTATCCCAGAACTACTCTTTGCTCAAAGAAAAGGGGAAAACAATGTGCTATTGCTCCTTCGACAAGCTCAAACAAATACCTGTGTTGAGTTCAAAAAAACTATGCTAGGTATAAGCCCCACTAAAGCATAACACATTAAGCATCGCATTTTCTTCGGGGCAAAACAACACCAGCACATCCTCATTGCGCTATTATTAGATGGCTGAGGATGAAATGAGAGCAAGGAGCCTGGGCAGAAACGGGAATCAAATCATCGAGGTAGCTTTGTGCTATCTAATGTGGAACCTATGCTTTTATTCACTTGTGACTCTAACAAGGCAAACTTTCAAAGCTTTACAGGAGGCAACACAGTCTTGTTACAACCTCTTGACACTGCGTGCTCATTACTCCCCTCCCCCCCCCAAGTACATTTCCTCTGAACCAAACACATTTTCCTGTATTTGTCTAATATTTGCTGCATGTGGGGTTTGTTGACATCAGAATAGGAGCTTATTTGGGCGGGGGATTTCTGAATAGGGTTTCATCTCATTAAAACAAGCCCTTTTATATAGGCTGAGTTAAGTCTGTGCAAAATTGTGGCTCACAGCAGAAAAAAAATGGAGCTTACGAGTGCCATATATGTTCCCACGTACTAAATACAGATTTAATGTTGCTCTGCCCCTTGCTTTGCTTCATAAGATCTGCTCTCCAGATTCTTATGGAGCTCACTGTAACACTACATGAATTATGGCAAAGGTATGCATGAATGTGCATTAGCATGTGTCACAGTGAATTAGTCTCTATTACTCTCTCAAGGGGTATAATACAACTGACGATGGAATTAAGAGTGACCTCGGAGGTAGATTTATGTCAATAATCTAGTTTCTACATTTGCTGCAGAGCCATTTCTCAGTTGGAGAGGTGCTGCTATATTTCACCTTCTACTACCCTTGTCTCGCTCCTGACCATCTTGCACTCTATAAGGAAAGAGCACAGAATTCACTCCCCTTAAATCTCTCCGTGATTATAGGGTGGGGAGAAGTGACCGTCGGTGAAATTGACGAAGCTGGTGCGTACTTAATCAATCAGATTGATATTTATTGAGCGCTATTCCCGATAGCATTATGCATTCCACCTACTTGATTCGAAAAATAGCCGAAACTCCACAGACTTCTATTTTGCAGCTTATCCATATTTCATATCAAACCGAATGTCCCCCAGCATGAAATAATCCCCTCTCTCAACCTAGGCAACAAGAACTAAACTACATGGTACAATGAGTAAGCATGCTCACTGTTAAGGTGGTCAGTGAATCTGTTAATGACACACTTGTTAAAGGGAAATGATAACTACATCCATTTGTTTATCTATTTCATATCATTTCTACATCCGGTTGGGTGGCCAGATGGTGATGCACCATACCTTCAATAATAAAAAAGCATCACGGACTTGTATTATATACAGTGTGCAATGGGTGTAACTTTAGCCAAACAATCTAAGCAGCGTTGATAGGTCCAATAAAGTATGCCTGCTTTTATTCATTGCGATGGGAACTCTTGTGGTAACAGGGGAGTTATTCATCTTTTGCTTGTTTTCTCTCTTTTTATGTTCATGCACCTTTTTTAAAGACTTCAATTTATATTTGATCTGGAACGTGCATTTTAACTATAACACAAATCACCTTTCACACAAAAAAAATGTGGGTGCGCAGATTCTAATATGTGGGTTTAGCTCTCTTCATCTAAAGATGATTAAAAACAATAATGATGATTATGATAATAACAATAATAATACTCATTTCCTTAGTGCATGTAAGTACAGGGCTTATTAATGAACATTTAGAATGGATTTGTGCCAGATTTAGCCGCTGGGTTAATTTCCATATGTTGTCCCCAAGCAGTTAGGGGTTCAGTCTCTTGCTCAGGGACACTTCGACACACTTTCTGAGGGAACCGGAATTGAACCAGTAATCTTCCGATTACTGGATGGTCACCCTACCTCCTGAGCAATGGATGAATATTAAAACAAACAACTGCATACTGGTGGAAATGTCCAGCTTTCCAGCTTTTGGAATCACTTTTGGAATTTGAAGCCCTCCCCACCTATAACGAACATGAAAATCATGTTCTATATGCCCCATCCTTTTTCACTTTTGTTTCATTTAAACCCCTTGACAGAGAAGGCTGAACCTTTTTATATCTGATGCATACTCTGCATACTGCCCACCCCCTCCCCTTCCATCTGAGAATATACAGCAGTTCTCCCTCTACAGGGGTCCCCTTTGATTTGACATGTTTGCTGGTCAACTTAAAATAATGCTTTGCAAGGTTGCTCTGGCAAATTTCACTATCATGCAATACAAGGGCCAGTTCACCAGCAACTATTACAAGTATTCAATAAGTCACATGTTCAGATGGCTCACAGACCATCATTACAAAGAGATAATTGAGCCATATTGAATGGTATTTTGAATGATGTTTTGAGGATATCACTTGATATATTAATTTTGGGGCTGCGTGATTTATAGGTTAAGGATTATTTTACAGGACCATGTGCAGCTTTTTACATAAATCTCATCATTCGATGTGCCGCACCAGATTATAGCTTTAAGCTAATTTGCATCTGCAGTCTCTGCATGTCTTTTTTGATGGTGGGAGGGAAACCGGAGCACCCAGGAGATGCAGACATGGAGAGAACACGCAAGCTCCACACAGAAAAAACCTGGTATGGGATTCGAACCCAGGACATTCTTGCCGTGAGTAACAGTGCTAACAATTGTGTGACAGTGCAAACAAACAACAAACATCCTGCCCTTGTCGGAGGAATCACGTTGGGATTTTAGCATATTACTTGACCCCAACTTTTAGTCTCATTAAAAGGCAGGCAATTGGGGGATAGGGGCTGAGGAGGATAGTTGATGAGTTTGTAAGAAGACTAGGGAACCAATTTGCTTTCATTTTCACAACTCACAGCTTTCGATTTCCAGGGTACAGTTTTGCTCATCAAGAGGATACCTCCGCAGGTCCATCATGCAAGCAGCTGTGGTGGTTATCCTAAAAAAAATAGAGACACAGACAATTGCAAACAGAGGTTAGATGAGAAAGTAAGCACTGTTACCATGGTAACCTTCCCTTTAAGCCTGTTCTTTATGATCTCTGCTTTATTGGACAGTAAAACCGAGATAGAGCCAGAGAAAAAGGTCAAGAGACAGGACAAGGCAGGTGTCACAGGAGTTTGACTCACTCTTACGTGCCTTTGCCTGCTGACACATCACTATAGTAGACTTTTAGACCACCTAATCTGGCCATTACGCTTTATGACAGCAATTATTACAGTGCACCTGTTTGATGGAGACACGAAAGGGTCATTGGAAATGGACGGTTTAAACCAAGGCTACTTTGCCAAACCTATTTTTGGCATCACGTGCACACAAAGAAAGTGCTTTTGAGCTTTGGGTTTATGCAACATTGTGTGGCTGCATTTAATGCACATGCAAGCCTTGTGATAGTATAACATGCTGTGCCAATATACTTTAGCAAAGGATAAGACAGAAGGAGAATCTTAGCAAAGGAAAAGCAAAACAAAATGGTCCAACAGTATTTGAATACTTTTTTTGTCCACTCCTGTTTTCATCCTTTAGTGTCCAAAATGTCATGTAACACAAAATTAACTAAAATAGAACCATCTTAATTGCACTATGTTTCCTGATCTGATAGGCGAATGGTGCCACCAGAAGAAACCAATTACTGGATGGCTTTAGTGCAAGGTTATCCTCCCTTGCTAAGCTACTACTGTGCATTGGATAACCATATGATAGTAAAGTCAATGTATAATCACTATATCTTAGACAGGTCAATCAACTCTATGCACACAAAATAGGAAAAGAAGTTGACATCAAAACCAGATGATACAAAGAAACTAACATGCGATACTAATCATTCCAACAGATCAGGAATAGAAATAGAGCAAAACTTAGGCTCCGCAATCCGTCCACTCCACACTTGGCATTTTTGCTGATTATGTTTCTGCAACTCACAGGTTGTATTGCATTTTACCACTAACTATACTTTATAGTGCTTATGTTTTTGAATTTATTGTTTAGACTGTACTTTTTATTGCTGATATTTCACCTTTCTTATATCTTTCCTGTCTTTTTATGCTCTGCATGCACCATTTGAGGCTGATACAACAGTGATTTTATTGTGCTTGCACACTGACAATAAAATTCTTGGATTTTGAACTTATAGATTTCCTTCATGAGAGATGTGTTTTACAAGTCATGATTAAGTCGCCACATTGTGGGGGTGAAACCGCCGCCTCTGGCTCATCACTTTGTACATTTCCTTATAAAGGCAGCAAAAAGTTGTGTAGCGCCACAGTGGTGAAACATACTGAGCATTACTCAGACCTCTGAGCTTCTAATTTAAATTACCTGTCGAGATTATATATAAATTAAATCTTTTGTTAAGATCTATACACCAAAACTGTTAATGGGTTGTTTTAGAAGTATAGTTAATTACCAACTGATGGTCACATTGAGTTATTCTTGAAATAAAAACGGATTTCTGATGTGTGCTAAAGAAGTTTGGATTATTGAAATGATGATGACTTTCATTTCAGTGGGGGTAGCTCAGTGAGGGCCGGGGTAGCTCATTGGCAGAGTGTTTGCGCTTCAGGAACTGATGAGCTAGAGGTTGTGGGTTGGAACCAACCACAGGACGTCTGGAAGGGCATCTGGCCTGAATCTTCCAAGCTCCATCTAAATCCTTGTCCACCCCCATAACATGGGGACTGATCGTGACATGTAAGAAGGACCTCTGATTTCAATATGGGCAATGTGCACATTTTATCTTCAATCTCTGCTGAGCCATCATTATGAGATTGGGGGGGGGGTTATTGCTATTTCTGTGAACTGCCATGTTAGGTTGTGAATGATGCATGCATAACAGTATATTCAATTTCAGTAAATCCAGTAGCCCACGAATACACCACTGGCTTCAAATTATACGTGTTGTGGTCTTTGGCATTTAGTGGAGATGTTTACTGGAGCAGCACATTCTTGTGATTACATCTGTGCCATTCATACAAGCTGGTATGTTTTCCTCATACCAGCTTTTGCTCATTTTCTACCTTCTTTTATAGCTAAAATGGAAAATCAATTTCACATCGAATCATCTCCATGTCAGAAGCCAGTGATGATGTATTCATAGAGCATAGTCTGACGTGGATGGTTAATATTTTTGTATACGTTATGAGACGGAGAAAAGCTTCACTCTTTTAAAGCACTTTTTGCATTTAGGATGAATAATTTATCCCGCTTAGGGCAGCCCGGTATAAAGCAGATTTACACAAATGAATAACACCCGCCCATACAGTGTTAGTAAGAGCTAACAAGTGGTGTGCATTCTGAGAGGTATTTCTCAAGGAAGGAAAGAGCCTGTAAATTCAACATGGTGATGTAAACAAAGTGCTTGTTGAGGGTAATTGGAAAACAAAATATGGTGCAATAAATCGGACTGGGCTAGATTAGGCTTGCGAGGGCCATGGGTCCAGGGTAGTAGAAGCTACTAGAAGGTTAGAAGAGGCAAAAGAGTCAGTCCTATATTTATTATTCACAATGACACTGAGATGCATTCTGCTGCACAAGCTTTGAGCTGCCCGGGCTGCATCCTGTTGTGTTATACCACTAGACCTCTGTGTTGTATTAAAGTGCTCCTCTATTGAGAATGTACAATATGACTACTATTGACACACACTTCTGCAAACACCACCTGCCACCACATGACTAGGATATATCGTGTGACACAGAATAATACACATGCAGTCATTCTTAATGTCAACTGCATTCACCGTCATTATTCTTCAAAAATAATCATACAGTGCTCAAGGCAGAAAGATACCCACAAAAGTTCTATAAACCATCATGGGCAGAGGGACTACATTTGCAAAATTCCGCATACAGAGTGTGATTTATAGCATTTCTTATCTCGCCGACATTCATTATATTCTTTGCAGCTATGCCGTCAAACCAAAAAAAGGGCAAATTCAACTTGCCTATATGAATTTCATTGAATAGGATAATTCAGATCAACAAAGGTACTAAAGATTTGTATCTGCGAATACTTGCCACTTGTGTATTGCACGCAACATTTTACCATTGTTTAATAGGTGGTGCATGGATATCAGCATACAAATTGGAAATCAAATTATGGCTCTGTCTTAGACAATAAGAAACATAAGAAAAAGACAAAGAAGAAGTGCTATTCATTTGTCATTGTACATACAACAAATTGTGTTCTCTGCATTTAACCCATCCGATTGTATAGAAGCAGTGAATAGCTGCGGCATCAGGGACCAACTCCAATTATTTTTCATGTAGCCTTGCTCAGGGGCAGAGGCAAAAGTGTTAAAACCTAACATGCATGTCTTTTCGATGGTGGGAAGAAACCGGAGCACCCAGATAAACACTCACAGACATGAGGAGAACGTGCAAATTCCCCACAGAGAGGACCTTAGACACGATCTGATCCCAGGACCTTCTTAATGAGAGGCAACAGTGCTAACCACTGCATCACCTTACCATCAGTATAGTGCCAATATAACTTGGTTTCACAGTATGTAAACCATGCTATGTTCATCTCACCCAGCTATGGTGTCATCTTCTTACTATCTTGATATGAAGGGCCCAAAGACAAAACCATTTCTGGAGTTGCACTGATTTAAAGTGCAATGGTAATGTCATTGGTAAGTAAAGCAAAACATAGTGAATGACATCCTAGCTTAAAATGATCTAATGACAATTATTCCGTGGCATAACCAGCTAATATAACTCAGTTTGGCCAAGCAACAAAATTGAATGATGCGCTTTGATGGCAATCATCTTACAAGGACAGATCTAAGCTTGTAATGTGTCACAGTGGTTTAATCTATGGGTAAACATGAATAAACATTATGCCAGTATATGGGGAAGAAGGGTTTTTATGCAGTCAAGGTCTGATCTCGTGACCTCATTGGGTTGAGATGCCACTAATGGCCTCCCGAGTATGCTGACTTTGGAAACAACAATGTAGTGATGAGTGACTGGATACTGGAAAACACAAGACAAAACTAAAGAGATCAATTCATTGTTTTTGGAGTTCTGGTGAAAACAATTAATCTGTCCCCATTATATCACAAAACACCTCTTGGAGAAGTACTAAAGGTAGGTGACATGCTTGCTAACAGAGTAAGGGGTCACAATATCAAAACATCTGAGGTCACCCCGAAGATTAGACGATATAGTTTCAATGCTTTTAATTTGATATCAACAAAACCTTTTGCTGAATGAATTTTACCCGCCAAATTGTTGTCTCATGACACTGATAAGACACACAAGTACATGCAAGTACACACACACACACACAAATAATGTGTGTGTGTGTGTGTGTGTGTGTGTGTGTATAATCTGTATATCATACAGATCATACAGTTCCCTGCAAAACAGTGGCTCTGCACTGAAACAGTCGAAATGTAAAAGTATGAATTTTCATCACTATATTTGATATTTCATGACCAGAGAGCAACATGATGGGGCATGAGCGACATCACTGTACCTCCTGGGGGTCAGAAAGGAATAGCAATAGAAATCAGCCAATTATTTGGAGGTCATTTGTCATTTAAGGGTAGTCCTAAATAACTCTTATAATGCAGAACAAAATGAACCAAACATTTTTTTACTCAGTTCATCTGTGTAGCTTTAGCCATAAAACACACCAGAAATGGATTCTTCAAGGTTTTGGTAAAAACACGTCTCCATAATTTGGTTAGATGTCGTATTGATCATTTTTAAAGAATGTGCATCGCATTTTAAAAAGGGTTTGTATAAAAGTTTTTCTTTCATGTGGCATATGTCTAGTAAATATCAGAAGGAATTACTTAGTAGTAAGGACTAAAACAAAGTAAATGATTCACGGCACCCCTCCTTGTGAGATTTCTACATTCATACAAACAGGAATGGGGCCAGCCTTTTTGTGGTTGCTTAACATATTGCCCCCTAAAAGGCAAGGCTTGCATTCACAGTAGTCAGTGCAGTATCTCTGGCCTGTCCGCTGCCTTTCTATTTGAATTTGCCTTGTTGTCTTGGAAATGTCATGCTTGCTTAATGTGTAGCCAAATCATGTGTTGTTATTATTCACATTGCCAAGCAAAGGAGGTCAGCATCCAGGCAGAAATTACACATAGCACATTTAAATAGTGGCTCTCTCACGCTGGATCTTTTTCTTTTTACCATTGTTGTATTTTGAGTTTCTAATATGATGCATTGTAGAAGTGAATATTCTAATAGAGATCAAATTTAACAAACAAAACTAAAATGATCTCCTTATATCACACCATGTCATTAGGGAAGTAGTACATTATTAACATGATCACAGTGGTTGCCAATGTAAACTAGGCTATAATTGGTAGTGTGTGCCTCAGAAATCTTCTATCTGATATGAAAGAGTGTGGAAAGGTTGGACAATGTGATGTCAGGGAAAATATTTGGTATAGATTTCAGCAAAGTTTGCATGCACTTTGGTCTGAAACAAGCAATACGAGTGAGAGTGCAATGCAAATTGTTGTCCAAAATGGTGGGCAAAATTATTGAATGAATCACATTTTAGTTAATCATTAATCTAGATAAACTCAAAGTTTAACTACTGACAAGCTAATTGATTCCACAAAGTAATTGGGCCACGGTGGCGGTGGTTGGCCCGATTCAGGAGGACTTGAACGGATAGTTGGAGTCAATTCAATGCTGTGAAAACAGTAATTGCATCATAAATGTTGATCTCTGAATGTTATTTCTTTTTCACTGAATCTCTATTAACTCCAACATTGTTGTCTTGAAGCACTGTTTTACTAATTGGTGACCTATTTATAAAGAACGCTCTCTGGAGTAATGGGCTGCCCTATGCGACATGACAGACATTTTGTTAGGGATACCCCTTAGAGGCGATTGGTTTTTGTATTCAAACTAAATAGTTGGGGGGGGTTGCAATCAGAATTCAGCGCCATGAGAGACTGGATATTTTCACAACACATTTATTAGATGGATACCTGTCTGTATATAATAGGAAGTTGACCAAATATGACAAAATGGTTTCAAAAGAAAGTTAGCTACAACCGGTTTAAGAGAGAACTCAAGATTCCCTATTTCTTTCAGTGAATTTCATTTTTCTGCAGTTTGTGTCTATGATGAGTATGTAAAACGCTTGAGGAACTGATGATATCCATAAGAAGTGCCAATTAAAGGCTAAACAAAGATTATGAAGAAACCCCAGGCATTATCAGGAGGTGTTGTGTCTGGTGTATAGGTTACATTATCCTTTAAATATAGTCGACTGCTTTGGAGGTGGTTTTCCACTGTCAGCAAGAGACGGCCAAAAGTGAAGGTTTTTTTATGAAAGTGGAAAAATGCAGTCAAACTATCTAATCCAGGTAAAGAGCTCTCAAAATAGGTGGGCAAATACAATATCTTCAACAGTGGCACATTTGAGCAACATGTGCATGATAATAATAATAATAATGGCCAAAATACAGTATTTGTGTCCTTCTTCTAAATTTCCAAATGACACATATAAATATTCAAACCATATCTTAACATCTATGTTTGGGGATATCATCTTTTACATACTGGTTCCAACCTTTAATTAATGGTAATGTGTAAATACCATCTCTTACACCTAGAATGAACAGAGATTGGTAAGATAGCTACAGACGTTCCTGTAAGAGAGCTACCTGGATGGGATTCTATATCCACATTGAAAATACTAAACAGGAATTTTCATCCACAGCATCCCCTATAATCTAATTGTCAGGAGGCCCCACTGCCAAAAACCAGGATCCTTTGACCACCAGTTCACTTTTCAGCACAGCTATAATGAATTACAAGTCACTATAAAAATGTATTATGTTTCATCATAAGGAATGGGGTCACGGTAGCTCAGCAGTAGAGCGCATGCTTCCGGAAATGACAAGCCAGATGTCATGGCTTCGATCCCACTGCATGGAGTCAGGAAGGGCATCCAGCCTTACTCCCCCAAGCTCCATCTAAGTCTGTGTCCACCCCCACAATGTGGGGACTAATTGTGACAGAAAAATGAACCAATCATAATCATAAGGAAAGGCCCTTTATATGGTCATTGTATTCTTACAATAAAAGTTGTCCTCTGCATTTAACCCATCCTGATGTATGAGAGGAGTGGGCAGCTGAAATGTATTATTATCATTATTATTATTATTATTATTATCATTATTATCATCATTATTATTATTATTATCATTATTATCATCATTATTATTATTATCATTATCATTATTATTATTATTATTATTATCATTGTTATTATTATTATTATCATCATTATTATCATTATTATCATTATCATTATTATCATTATTATTATCATCATCATTATCATTATTATCATCATTATCATTATTATTATTATTATTATTACAAGGTAAGAGAGGTCTATGTAAAAGTCTTATGTGACATTACATTACTATCATCCTGGTTGTAATGACATTGTTGCATTGCATTACCCTCTCTGAGGCTTTTGCTGCCTGCCACAGGCACATGGATCACAACTAACACAGCAACATAGCGGCTTTGTGAACCATTCTGATTGTAGCACATCCACATCTACCCATTGATGACTACAACACGGTGATAACAGTCCCTTTGTATTGCATTGCTACATCTGTCGGATAAATTGGCACTTTATCAATCAAATTATTCTACTCTGAACTATGTGATCTGCAAGCCTCAAGTTGATATGTGGCAGACATCCTTGGGATGCAAGGTAGACATATGGAGCTCTGATAGTTCTCAGCTAGCTTATTTTCCCAGTTGTACAGTTTATGTAATTCATTCAGTTCATCATAGCTCACTTAGTAAAGAGTACCCTATGGTACATCTGGTCAACCTTGAAATAAAATCTCCTGTAATAGTTTTATGTGCAGCCTGCAGGGAAGTATGATGTATATTTTAGGGCATGGATTTCGTTCTGCAGTTGAACTTTAGCTTGCATGAAATTTGCACAAATTCACAATAAAAATAGAATTGGATGATATTCATTGATTCAAAATATATTGTAATGTAGCATATTTATATCTATGTTTAGTGTAATTAGTTTACCTTATCTTTCCAAAAAGATTGGCTGGGTTTGGGAAGGCCTCTGGGCGAGCATCAGAGCTCATTTTAGAGGTGTCTTCTCATTTTTGACAATCCTGCTATCCGGACAAGAGTTGAGAACAACCAAACTTATCTGAACAACAGTGTGTGCATAGTTCCCGGAGGCTATAGAGGAGCTCAGTATGACAGAACGAGGCCTTCAAATATGTGAGCAATAGTTTTGACGCCTACACAGACACTGTCTGCTCCCTTGTCTCTTTATGCAAGGGAGCTAGCTTACCAAAGGAGACCACTATATACTACAACGACGCCATGGTTACTAAGCACCTAGGGAGCCTGATATCAAATAGCAGGCTCAGAAAAGAAACAAAGAGGAATACCACTTGGCCAAAAACCAACACACTGGTCCAGCCAAGTCCCAGTAGTGGAAAGTCAGCATGTAAGCAATTATCCTGGAAGAGAATCATAGTTACTTGACTACTTGAAAAGCTACAGAAAAAGAGCCGCATTCCCCACTGTTGTGAATGTGTGATCTGTATCCAAATAAGTCATCTGGGAAAATGCACAGTAATGCAAAGTTCAAACACATGCAACACACGTCCTGGTCAGACTTTGACCTGATCTGCCAGACCACCTTCAAAGGTATTCCGCCTCACATGTCAAGATCTGATCTCAGCCAGATGCAGACAGGTGTAAATGCAAGCTGTACAGCGTGTTCACATTTGTGAGACAGTGCCACCAAAAGGATAGAAACGCCATCCTCTAAGTCAGTAATTAAATCCTTTGCGAGTCATTCTACGGTTTCCATTGACTCAGACTCGGCCCGGCTTTGGCATGAACCACTCCCATGAGGGTAAACATGTCACTCCGTAACACTTAGGGCAGTTACAAACACGACTGCAGCTTAACAACTGGCTTTTTCCAATGCCTTCACGTTTTTTTGAATGACTGTGAATGAAAATCTTTGATGGCTTTTTCAGCCTTTTTTATGGAGATGGACTTTTCCTCTTCCTGACTGATTTCTTTGCAGACAGCAGCATATGCAAAAATGGAGATCAAGCTGCCACAGAGTCATAATACAGACAATTGGAATGCACATAGATACAGGTTGTAAATGCAAAGGACCTGATGCTATTGTTCATTTTTAAGATGCCATCCGGACGAAGACTACTTGATAATAAACGGTCAGTTTTTACATGTTAGGATTAGTTCCCACACTGTAGGGGTAGACATGGACCTTGATGGAATGTGGGGGATTGAGGCTGTATGCCCTTCCTCATACTTCATAGTGGAATCAAACTCATGACGCCTGGCTTGAATAGACCATTCAGCCCCCCCCC
>OMLC01042617.1:0-21864 GCA_900302585.1 Regalecus glesne | reverse complement strand
TTAGATTAGGGGACAGAGGGGATGATTGATGAAGGGGATACGGGGGGGGTCTAGCTGTGATGCCCTGGGGGAACGACCAAGTCATCTGAAGAGGCCCAATGAGTTGATCAGCTGTTTGAAGTCATGAGCCCTCCAGCCCCATTACATCATTGGTCAAAAGACAGAGGCCACTGGGGAATATCTTTTATCATATCTGCATCTACAGTGCAGGTATCCAGGTGTAATGCACCACCGTATCTTATACAATATCTCTTGGTGTGACACAACGCAGTATGTACCGCACTGCCATGTTTTACTCATTTGATTGTCTCTGATCTCTGGAAGTTTCCCCTGGTTCATCATAGGAAAACAGGGTCAGTCAGCATCACTTGCTTCCTGGCCAGTGGTGAATAAGCTTACGCCTGTTGTTCTGGTGGCCTAGATGGAATAAGCTGGTAACTTCATTAGATAAAAGATTCCCAATCATCTGTAAACAGCTCCTAAAGGAGGAGAGGAGTGGCTCAGATACTTAAATTAGGAGCAGCTGAGGTGTCTCCATCTGGTCACCAAGGTCTTAAATGAGGCTGCCCACATTGTGGGAACTGCTTCACACACACACACACCATCTAGTCTGAAGGGATTCTCAAACTTTTGCATAATGATATAACTTTGTTACTGAAGAGAAAAAAGTCATGCTAAATCATAGATTTCCTAAGCTTCAGGTTCCTCACCAGAGTATGGGAAGCTTTAATGCTAGCGTTGCTATTTGTCTGCCACATGTATATTCCATCTGGGTAGAATGGGCTGATTTTATTCAACCTTTATTAAAACCAGGCACGTGGGCGGTGCGGTAGCTCAGTGGTTGAGCATGCACTTTGAGAGCCGAGGAGCCAGATGTTGTGGGTTCGAAGTGCGTGTGGACTAATCGTGACACGTAAAAGGGACCTCTCATTAAAACCAGGCAAGTCATTAAGGAGAGTTTCTTATTAATAATGGCAGCCTGGTAAGAGCCTGAGAGTCTCGGTGAGAAAGGGGGTAGGGTAAGAGGAGTTACGGTATAAGGACAAAAGCATAGTCAATCTTTTATGCATGCAAAATGCATTAAAGATAAAAACTTACAAACAAGCAGCCAAAATAGATGATAATGAAAAGTAGTGGACAGAATGTCTGAGAGAGAAGAAACAATTAGATTGCAGATGTTCCTGGTTAGAAAAGCACCTACAGGTTTCCATGAAAATGCCTGAGATAGCAGTCTTAAAAGCTGATGAGGGAATGAAATGATCCAACTTTAGTGGTTTTTATAAGTTCATTCCCGTCTTCGAGTGCAGCGCACTGGAATGACTACAGGTCCAGTTTAGTGTTAATAGTTTGGGCAATTTTCAACAGAATATGGCTGGCATAAAAGGTATTTTTGAGTAATAGGTTTTATTTGCAGCAAGCAACCAAGCTATAGTGTGTGGGCAGGTCAAGGAGTGTTTTGTAGTTACTAAGCATGAATCAGTGGATATTTTGATGGGTTTGAATGGATTGGCCAATTGACAAAGGAATATAGGCTGCAGATGTAGGCTCTCAAAAGGGCTTTTGTGACAAATTGGGTGGCAGAAGGATGGAAAGTACCAGGCTTATGAAGCATGCTCATACATACTGATTTTTGATGTCACCTTAATCAGCCATGGGTAGGATGGGCATTGGAACAATGGTTAATCTAAATCTCTGTGTAAAAGCTCAAGTCTCTATTTGACCTTTGACTATAAACTCCTGATGTGGTGTGTGAATGAGGAAAGTTTTATCCACCTAGATACCCAAATATTTATATTCAGTGACCCATGCACAGATAGACCCATCACCGTCCTGTAACACTTATTAAATAGACAACACTCTGTCCTTGGCACCAAACACCACAAGATATACTTCATAGATCTAAAGTCTGTGAAGGTGCTGGTCTAAGTCAATGAGATGTTTTGCAAGTGATCATATCAAAAGTGGTGCAGAGGCACATCTGTGCTTCCCAACACCTCAGCAGGACCTTGTGTGCCCTCTACCTGTCATGGCTAAATGTGTGCCCTGTTTTGAAGAAACCCAGGACACACATTTTCATGGCCCACCGGAAGTATGGCCACTTTACGTTTAACATGCCTTCAAGAAACGCATGACTGGAGCTCTAGCTCATCAATTAGCACTGCCCTTGGAGCATGAAATGTACAATGGCTGTTCATGAGGTCTAGCTAAAGTTACTTTCCCGGGAAGATGTGTAAATATCTAGTCAGCTGAGTGTGTCAGGGTGGTGCATAGTGAAGCAAAGCAGCACCATGTGATGAGTAGCATGACAGCACAGAGGGCTCTGACCTCTGGGAAGAACAAGCAGACATTCTTTACTCAAACCGATTCCACTGGAAATAAAGAGCATTTTAGCCTTCAGACTGTTAGCTCATGCCTCATTAACTAAAGGAATGATGGTAATTTTGATAGATAATGGCTGGAGAAGTACAGGCCAGTTTAAATGACACTCGTGAAAGTTAAAACAAACCAAAAAAAAACATGTCTGATCAATTTTCATGGCAGTTACACATGAATGCTTGATTTTGGTCATTGGGGTCGTTTCCACTCTTGAGCAATCACACAAACATATATACCAACACACAAGAAAAAAAAATAATCAAAGCTTCAGGAAAGAATGTTACTTTGGATAAAAGTTTCCTCCGAGTGAGGGAATTAAATGAAGTGAAAAGGCAAAAATAAGGGCAAAAGTATGTCATGATCAGAGATTGTGGACTTACCTTATCAGTCAGGTTCTCTCCTTTCTCAAACATCATCTTCAGGCTGTTGAGGGGGACGTTGGGCTTCTCGGAGGCGGGCACTTCAGCTGCTGCTCCCTCTGACTTCTCCGAGTTTGTCCTAGGCATCCTCTCCATGTCTGCCTGGTCCTCTGAGCTGAAGGACAGATTGGCTTTCCAGGGCTGACTGGAGAGAAATTCACTGGTCTGGGTCTGGGAATGAATCTCCGTCTCAGGCTGGCTGTGTGCCTCGGTCTGGTAATCCCAGTCCTGTTCCTGAGAGTGAGTGGGAGTTTTCAAGGTGTTAGGCTGAGTTTTGATATTCGAAGCGGGTCTAGGTTTCGAAGCTGCTGAGTAGATGTCACGGGGCAAAGGTGTGATGGGGTTGCAGGGTGTGTCCGAAGGTTGCTGCTGCTGCTCCCAGCGTTTCTTCAGAATGGTCAGATTCCCACCACGTAATGTCACAGGCAAGGGCTCTGCAACCTGGGAGAAATAAGCACCTAGTTGTCATTTACACCAAACAAAACTTCTGCTAAGAACCCAAGTTTGGTTTCACGGTATCTATCCATCATGTGAAAACCAGATCAGGATCAATTTAATAAATCCAGGTTAAGATTGTAAAATACAAGGTTGCAATCATGTATTAATCTGCCAGACCTTCTGTGGATTTCATTTAAGTGTAGCATTTATTTTAAACTCCTCAGAACACTAGATGGGTGGGGTAAAACACATTGGGACAATCCTGACTAGGTAAGTTTTAAATCACTGAAAAGTCTGCTTGACTGACCTTCCTGGGAACATTTTAGCTTCATCATATTGCCTTTTTTGGCAAAGCCCCATAAAACTGGTGCTTTAGTAGGTTTAAACAAGCTCTACACAGTATGAGCAAGTTGACCCAGGCCTTTTGTCTACAGATGGATAAGAGTTGTTGGTCAGAGGAATAGCCTTACTCATAACATCCATAGCTAGGAAGAGAGAATGGAGTACAAATATCACAAATGATCACACCCGGCTGCCGAAACAGTCACACGTAAGACCTGAAATATGATGAGCAAGCCTTTTTCTATGACTTTGACAAAGAAAATAGGCTGACTAAGGCTAGTTAGTCAGTTGGAACAGTTTTTGATTTACCGGGAGACTTTCATCATGGCGGAAATAGTGCTATTTCATCATCTAGAAAACTTCCAAATCAAGTTAAAACTCTAATAAACCAAACATACCTTTCACAAACATGCAAGGGTTTGTACAAGTCAAAAGGCGACAGTGGTAAATAGTTGGACGACAGAAATGAAAACCACTTTACAAAAAACAAAGACCCATTAGCGAGTCAGCATGCACATCCTTTAACCCGGCTGTGCTGAGTAAAGAACAGAAAGCTTACAGAAAGTCAAACTGACTCTCTTTGTTACAGAGCTGAACAAAAAAAAACTCCTTGCAAAAAAGAATAATGTAAAAACCTGGAGGAGGTTGACAACCTGGCAATCCAGTCGGTGGAGCGGTGTCCTTTATACGTGTGTATATGTGTGCATGTGTGTGTCTCCTGACTGGCTGGAAATGCTACAAGCTGTCCCAGATGTGAGGAGAAGAGATCAGATCAGCATGAAGGAGTGAGCCCACCCCCCTGCACAGTGGAGAAACACAGAGGACAGTGCAAGAGGGAGGGGATTGAGAGAGGGGGAGGGAGGTAGGGAGAGAAAATCAGAAACAGAAAGTCAGTGAAAGAAAAGAGGAGAAAAAAGTCCAGGAAATGGGGGGGGAACAAGGTAGAAAGAGGCATCTGGAAAAAATCCTCGCGGCTAAACTGCAAAGAAAACCGACTGAATTGTAGTGAAGCCCATTTAAGAAGAGGAACATAGGGAAAGAATCATTAAATCTCCTTCATTACCAGCCTTGTTGACCAAGTCTCCATCCCTGAAATTACTTAATGAGGTAAAAGGGGCTGAGATCAACACTCCCACTCCTGCTAAACCCCCTCTTTGTAGTCTTCTACATCAACTTTGTCTAATTTCACTTCTTTTTTTCTTTGCTTACATTCCTTTCATGGGTTAGCTGATAGATTTGCTGCAGGAAGTGTTACGCCCCTAAGCAGAGTCTGCAACATTCAGATCCACTGCTTTACTTTGTCAATGGACACTAGTATATAATAGATTGAATCCAACACCGTGATATGGTCAGGATGGTAGACAATGAAATAGTCATCTAGTGCCAAATGAGATGGCTGCTTTTTCTGTTTTAGTAAGATGACATTTACAGTATACCATTTTTAAAATACTTAAATGTAAGAACAAAGATATCTACCTGAGATTATAAAGAGGCTTTCTGAGCCCTGCTAAAGAGAGAGTGGCCATCTCCCGAGCTTGCATGTGTCTAAACTGGTGCCGACAACACGAACCATGTATGTAGAATGGGTGACACAGAGTAGGCCCCATTAATGGCCTTTCATGACAATTCTGATGCAGGGTGGAGCTGCTACTCTACCTTCAAAGTGTATTACCTTCAGATTACAGCCTCTAAATAAGGATTAAAGCTTTAATAACCTTCGGGTGCAACATGTGGGTAAACTGCTAGCAACTGTACGAGAGAGAGAGATACTGGCAGTAGCATATTTCTGTGTCACAGTAAAGTATTTCTTTCATTGTATTTGGTACATACTGTTTTCTTTCTTTCTGCATTTCCCTCCTCTGCGGCCATCTGGTACCTGATTGAAAGGAGAGAAAGGAAGTGAATGGCATGCCTTAAATAAGAGTGTGACCATTAGGAAAACAGCACCACGGTAAGAGACAACGGCAGCTTGTCTTGCCCTGCTTTATAGCGCTCTCATGCGGGACCTTGAAAACATCTCTGCCTTCCTCCTAGACATCAGACAAGCTGGTTTTGAGAGGATGAGTCTAGTTAAGGAAAAGCTTAACATTCATATCACCTTATGAAGAGGTAGATAAATCAAATGTGGGGGGAAATCAACGAGAAGATCGCTGGGATTCAACTTTTGTCCAGTTCTACATCTAAACTTAAGGAAAAATGTATATTGTCTTTATCAGATCATGCCTCAAGAAGAGACGCTCCATCACTCACCGCCATCCATGGACTTTATTGGAGAACCGTGCTTGGCTGGTTTGTACATTTTAGGCATTTGGCTGACACTCATCCAAGGTTATGTACAAAGATTTCATGGGATTGAATCTAGTCACATAGTTCCAAGTACCCTCTACTACTCCACTGACCATATTTACTCAACTTTGGACTTTCAACTTTGCTTGAAAAGAAAAAAGTCACACAAAGAAAAGACTCGCCCCACCCGCAGAGATGGGAAAATAGTGGCTCTTAGTGGGCAAATCCAGTAACTGCATAGATGAGGATGGCATGGGATGATCTGTTCTTTAAATTACCGGCACGATACTTCAGGTTAGCACATAATGGAGAACCCAGGATGGTGTTGGTATTTCCACATGAAAGTAATTCCCACTTTAATGGGTAAATAAAATGAAAGTATTTTACATGGAATTTGTGCCATTACTGGACTAACGGGGTTGGGCGTTTTGGTGAATGAATGAACTATGGAAAAGAGGATAATGGAAAAATGTAAATTGACAACCACGAGTTGATTGATTTTTCTGGCAGAGTCAGCAAATGACATAAAAGCCTACTTTTCATCAAAAGGATTGAAACGATGTCAGCGCCAGACAAAGAGCAAGGACGTGAAAGAAATCGATTCTTACTTGGAGAAACGCTCAGCGATGGCATTGTTTTTACCCCTGGTGGACACTATGGACAACTCCTTGGCGGTGACCCTGAGGGACTGGGATGCCCACTGCCTGCGGTTGAATGGAGCGGCGGAGGCCATCTCGGCTGTCTTTCAGTGACGTCTGTCTGTCTGTCTATCTGTCCGTCTGTGTGGCAGGAACACAGCTCTGGGGAAGAAAACACAAAAAAGAGATGTGCTTCGTCCATTGAAGACACAAGAAGGCAAAAAAGAAGAAGGCTCACAAACAGTCACAAGCAAGGACGGAAAGGTCTTGCTAAATGTTGTGCTTCTGCTGCCAAGAGGGTTATCCCACAAATGTCTCTGATCAGAGAAGGGTTTTGGACAAACAAGACATTTAAATATTAGCATAGTATGATAATAATAATAATAATAATATACTGATATTCAAATATGATACTATGGTATCATCACAAAACCATATGACAAAGAACAAAACAAACAGCATGGTAACAAACTTTTTCCAGGGTTCATACAGTCATAAAAAAGCTAGAAAACTCAGAAAATTTGGCAATAGTCTGTAAGTTTGCAGGTCATAAACTTGAAAATACAATCTAAACCCTGGAAATTATAATTCTGAAAAACTTTTGGAAAAGTCATGGAAATCTGACTAAGATGTCATAACATCTGAAAGATTAGTTGCCTATCAAATAGAGAACTAGTGGGCATAACCATTGCAATAGTGTTGTGCGTATGTACATACACATTGTGTCAGTTAACCATACATACATGTGTGCTAATCTGATAATCTGAGTTTTTTGATTCATGGGCTTCATGGAAATAAAGCTAAAAGTTATGGAGAAGTAATTAAAAACTGGTGAAAATGTGCCCATTTCACTTATATGATCAGCATGGCTCAGGAGGCAGAGCAGGTCATCTAGTAATGAAAAGTTCACTGGTTTGGTCCCTGGCTCCACTTGGAAAGCATGTTGAAGTGTCCTTGAGCAAGACACTAAACCCCTAACTGCTCCTATATAATAGGAGCAGTGGGCTCACACATTTCATTGCGAGTATAAAATGACGACATAAAGTGGCTTTTCCTTTCCTTATTAACTGTCACTCACCATGATTAAAGCAATGTAGCCATCAATGAAGCCATGTAGCATCAAAAGTAAATGGTAAAAATGGACTTGTTCTTAGAGCCTATGAATTACTAAGCAACCTCAACCCTTTACGCTGAGGTTTCAAGTATTTATATATATATATATCAGCATTATCACCACTACAGCTCAGAGCACAGGGTGGTCCTTGTGTATGAGTCAGCCATTCACCATCTGTTCCCCCTCTGAGTACACCTCAATGACACCACTCTCGCAGAGGCCCGAGGGCCGTTAAAGGCAGACAAGACAACTGATGGGACTACATCACTCAAAAAAGTGTCATAAGTGCTGTTATTCATACATTCACACGTCTCTACCTGCCTCTGCTTTCTCCAGTAAGTCCCTCCACGGCCCAGAGCCTCTGACAAGCAGCCACACGCAGCGGCGCTGTCAGCCTAACTGTCATCCGAGTTATACACGCTCCAGCTGAGTAATACAAGTGGGCCAGTGCCAGCAGTGTCTGGGGTCCCTCTCATCTGTTAGTCGTCCAGCGGGTGGGCTATTGTAGGATGTCTACTATTTAGGCTTGCTCTCACTAGTTCTACAACCCGTTTTTAGCATCCTTGATATGCCCCTAATACACACAGTGCAAACAAGAGTTATCCACCTGCTTTGAAAATATCACTGGGTTTAGAATTCCCATTGTCATTCCAGGATCAATACAAGAAGAGGGAATAAAAAGGAGGAGACCACAATACAAACAGGAAAAAAACAATCAGCATGTAAAAATTTGGACTGACTATACAAAGTGAAGTTTCAAAGCTCACTACAAAATGGAGAAAGAAACATGTTCAGCTGCTCCGGCCTAGCTTTCAGTTGAAATAGGACAGGTACCTGCCTGGGCACTTGAGAACGTGAAACGGAACACCAGGTGCAAAAGGAAATACCACATGACTAATGAGAAAGAACCTAAAGAGAGTTCATCTTAATAAATCATTGAATTCAAGGAAAATCAACACACACAACAGCTACCAACATCTAAACAGTGGCTTTCCGTTTACCTACCTGTGAATTTCAGTAGTCGAATTCTTTCACTCGACGTTTTTCTTTTCAGTTTTTTTAATTTCCTTCCTTGACTCCTCAGTGGCTTCAAACAACTTGCTGCCTGGAGCAGTCTGTTTTTGAGTAGATAGGGAAATGGGAGGAGTCTTACTACCCCCTCTAATCTCCTCTAAACCAATAAAAATATAGCACTCAGATACACCTGACAGGTACAAACTGTCCACACCCAATCAACAACACCGTCTGTCTATGTGTGAAAGGGAGCAGCTTGAAAGTATGGGAGGCGAATAACCTACAGGCTGGTGTTGAACAGCATGGCAGACAAGGAGAGGGGAGGGGGGAATCCCACACTGGATTCCTGGAAACTGAGCAAACTGCAGACTCCTGGCTGCCTGTTTTCTCATAAGGTCAAGGGTTTAAAGGAAGTGACTCATTCATTCATAATCCTTACTGACTTCACAAAAGGAAGGGTGGGGGATTACTGCCCTAAAACAAAGGCTCAAACTCTAAATGATATACTATCTATGTTCTCATCATCTAATGAGCTGGTGATGCATAGTGTCTTTTAGCTTGGCTTGTAAAAAGAAAAAAATGTTCAGCCTTAGTCAGAGTACACATGGTCTACCCTACCATTATTATGGGTCTTCACAGAATTGGCTGACCTCATAAAAATGACAATGCTTTGGCTAACCCTTCTACTTGCCTCGGTGCTGGTAAACTAAGCCTGATTCTCCTATGCCCCCTGACTTCGTTGGGACATACTTTCCATTCATACAACAATTGATGGTCCGCGTTGGTCTGGCATTTGACGCATGCGTATTAAGCCAGAGAGACAATCTAACTACCTCTGCTTTCCTTGACGAAACAAGCCATGAGTTGCGTTCAAGCGCTAGGGCTGAACGGGATTGGCTTGTTGCTTCCATGGTTTGGGTTGGTTAAGGTTAGGTTTAGGGTGGGGCTAGGGTTCGCCAATCGGGCATAGTAGAGGCGGGTCTACCCGGATAAAGCTGTAGGATCAATCTGTGGCTGAACAGCAGGATTTATGTCGGCATTCCAGCCTATATATTACCTCTCCTGCCTTTCAGCATTCTCTTGGCTAATACACATCTGTCTCTCATACATTTCTACTTTTGACAGCAGGTATTTCCGGTTTCATATCTCCCAAGCCAGGAATTCAACGCCATTTGGTTGTTTGTGTTATTTCAAAGATGTGGAATACCGCAGAAAAGCTCTCCTCTGAGGAAACGTCCATTTTGTTATCCGGAGCATGCGCAGTCGGCAGGCTTGGATATGGGCGGATGACGAAATATACGTCATCTGGACCCCTTGCGAATGCGGAATGTATGAATATGCCTGAACAGAATGAGATACTTACAAAACTTTGCTTCATCTAAAACGGTCCTTAAAATGGAACATTTACGTTGACATTAAAAACTGTCAGCAAAGACACCAAACAGTAAAACGCAACTTAAAGGCTTCTTCTACACGTCAACGGTTGTAATGGAGCAATAACCTTGTTTTTTATGCATTGGGATATATTGCTCTGGTCTATACGTTCTAGTCTATACACCACGTTGGCTGAGATAACACATTAGTACGCCTTTTCATGGAATTACATTTTTCTTAGCTTTGTAGGGGTGATGAGATTTCCAGCTCAGTGTCTCATCCTTTTGGTCAGTCTCTAATCCCAAACGCATGATTGCTGTGATTCTTCTTGTGAAGGATACGGCTGGCCTCACTGCGCCTCAGTGTTCCCAAAGCTCACCTCACCAGACACTAATGTATGCCTAGCATGTCAACAGGCCTCAGGGTTTCAGAGAAGTTCAAGGTCAAGGTCTGAAGTCACCTTATTTTTCTGCTGATTTGACTTCGGCTTGGCCTACTAGGGTTTATCATCAAGGCTTTAACTTGAACCGATGTCAGATACTTGTATCACTAATTCTTTCATATTTTTTTCAGTTCTCACCGAGTTAGGAATATAATCTACATCAAAACATCCTCATCTGTCTTGAAAAAGATCTGATCCTTGATTTATATCCTCTTCAACTCGGACCTCAAATGATCGCACACTATGGCAATATTTTTGTGTACATTGACACACTCTTTCATCTGTTAGCGTGAGCCACATGAGTTCATCTGGTTATACCCTCAACAGTGAACCACAAAGCTATACTCACACATGCCCTAACATACATGCAGGGGCACGCTCATTTGAGCTCTGTCTGAAAATATGACATCAGTGATGCATATCAGATCACCAACTGGTTTGGAAAGAGAAAGGATGAAACCTGTCTCATATTCTCATGCAAAGACATGTATTATAGGACAGAAGATAGAATCCTGGAATCAGAGACAGTCAGATAAGAGTCATGGCATGGCCCTGGGCCAGGGAACAATTCATAGACATTTCTGAAGATGTTACCCATGATGAAACATTTCCTGAGAGAAAGGATCCCAGATGAACTGATTCAACCCTTTTTGTGATTTCCTGACCTGGATTATTGAGTATCTATAAAGACATTTTTTAAATTGTTTTCACATTTTAACAAAGTGACATACAGGAAAGTTCACCAGTTGTTTGCAGAAATTATCTGATACATCTCCCCAACGGAACATGTAAGAGACAACAATAGGTGTCCTGTTATTTGTGCACCTTGCACAAATCCCCCATTGTCCTAGCCCAGAACTATCAGAGGATCGTGAAAGTGAATAACGAGTGTGGACAACAGACATACAGCTAGCAATGCAAATATTACAGGATACACACAGACAGGAGGTTGACAAATATCTGCCTATGGTGGTTTGTTTTGTAAGATCTTATCTATATTCTCATTAACATCGATAGTTGACTGAATCCCCCCCAAAAAAACATAACAAGTTATGTCAAATGAAAATGCACAGAAATAAAGAATAACTACTTTTTGAGAAGAAATAGTTGGCGCTTTAAGTATGCCAGCTATCTGAAGTGGCCTCATTTATGGGCCACTAAAAGCTGCTCTGCTTAACGGCCCTTACTGAGCCCAGAGCCACAATAAAAAAGGGCAAAAGTGAACTTATTATTACTGGGAAATAATGCAACCACCACTTGGACTAGTCTGTAAATAAATTCCATTTAGACGTGTAATGTTGGCACAAAGGCCCAGGAGTTAACACTGCTGCCTGACCGCAAGAAGGTCCTGGGTTTAAACCCAAGGCCGCCCGAAGCCTTTTTTGTGTGAAGCTTGCATGTTCCCTTGTCTGAATGTTTTCCTGTTGGTGCTGTGGTTTCCTCCCACCATCACACCAATACTAGGATGTTATGGTAGAGAAGAAGCGAATAAGCTTGATCCATTTTAGGTTCTTTTTAGGGGTATGTAAGTTAGGGGTTCAGTGTTTTATTCAAGACACTTCAACAGACCTCCTGCAGGGGCCAAGGATTAAACCACCAATCCTTTGATTACTGGACAACTGCCCTATCTCCTGACTTATGTCACCCTATAAATATTCCTTACTCCTATAATTCTCCTTTCCTGTTTCCCTGAGCAAAGGAATAGGAAAAGGAACTGGAGTTAGTCCCTGGACACTGCAGCTACCCAATGCTACTATACGATAGGATGGGTTAAATGCAGAAAACATATTTCACTGTACAAAGCTACAATCATAAATAATGTGTCTTCTGCTTCACTGAGTAAGTGGTGACGGAGGTATTGTGGGTGCCATATGGTTACACCCACAGATGAGTTTTGAAATGCTGCCTAGTGAGAAAATCACTGTTATTTTAGCATTCAAAGAGACAAGAGAGAGAGAGAGAGAGAGAGACAGAGAGAGAGAGCAATTTGATTAATTTCAGAAAAAGTCACTTTTCTAAGACAATGGTACTCAATCCCAAGAGAGACCTGTATGAGTTTTCATGTTTTATTCCAACCCAATATCAAACCATCTAATTCAAAAAAAATTAACACATCTTCAACCAGACAGTGGAATACTATTGAGAAAAGTAAGTTGCTATGGAGTTCACTCATAATGAAAACTGACATAAATGTGTTCTATGGCACATGACAGAAAAGCAACTCTAGAGGAGACATTCATAAATTCCCAAAGAGTTATTTCAGACAAATACAGAACATGCTGACCCAGATCTAAGCCTGTTGCCACCTTTGCTTACCCTCACCTCTGTCCCCATTCCCTCCTCGCACCCCCCTCCAACTCTCTGTCCACATACAGATGACCTGGTGCCTCTAGACATCCACTTCTATTGCTGTTCCAGAAAGGGAAGGCTCATCTACCTCAGTGAGTTAAGGAGCAATTCCCTGACCTTATCAATAATCAGAGCAATTAGCAGTTGTTCATATCCCTGAATTAAATCTGACCCATATCTAGACCCGCTACAGGTCGAACAGATCTGTGGATGATGGACTTGATGTGGGCCTCCATTATGTCCCAGTTATCCCAAGTCCTATGATAAATGTATGCTTGTTTTACATCAATGGCTTCACATCCAATGCTCGTCCACGTAGCAGGTCAAGACGACTCTGGTCAAGAAGCTCACTAGAAAACCTGAAATATGAGTAAAACTGATTTTTATTTGGAGCACAGCAGTTTATGAATTTGTATCTATTTCACACATTCCTGATGCTACAAGAAGAATGAAATAAAGTCACGTTGCTTATTAGTCGGAAAAGTAAGTTATATTAAAACACGATCCTTTCGCAATGGGGATATAACCCAATCAGTCACTAAAGCGTCTTTCATTAAGGCCATATGTACCCAGTGTGGATCATTAGTGATGAACTCACAGGCTTATTTGCTGTAATTGTATGTTTGTGTGACTAAATTATAGTTTATTTGCTAGCAGAGTTGTTTCATTGCAGGAGGGTCTTGGATCTGATCCCAGTCTTTATGGCTGCAGATTACATATTATTTTCTTGTTTGCAGGATGTCCTTCAGACACCCTGTATTCATTCTACAGTCCAAAGGTTAACTGGAGAATTGAAATTACCCTGTAGCGATGAATGATGTGTGAAGAATTGTGTCTGGGTCCTCTGATGGACTGGCAGCTTGTCTTAAGCATCACACGGTGCTTACTTGGACAGTGAATGAATGAATGAATGGCCCCAGAGGATAGTTTGTTGAGATACTCTTAATCCGACTTACGTGCAAACTTGTAGCACATGTGTGGATGGGCCTCTATATGCAACCAGACTCTGATGACGCACATTCACTGATTGAGCTGTTCCAGATATTTGCCATTAGCCTGTGTTGAAATTCGTGAAGATGGGTGAAATTGTTAACCCGAGACTGAAAATGTGACACATGGTGCACGAATCAAATCAGGTGATCACTGGAGGATATTCCATGGCATTGTGACAATAACCTAGGAATGGGCTGGATGACATCCCATAACACATGACTTCTCCTGAGATGGTGATTCAATATGAAGGTATTTCTATCACTGAAAACCTCTGTGCTCTACATTCATCATTTCCTCTTGCTTTAATTGAATATTCACACACATTTACTTGAGGTTTATTGGAGCGAGGCGAGTGCCACAAGACAAAATGGGAAAGATATAACGATAATTCAATGTGGGGATCTCTAGAGGGACCAGGTGGAATTAGTAGTATAATCAGTGTACATTATATATATATTTTACAATGTACATATATTAGACGTAAGATTGTATAATACTGCACAGCTGGTGTGATTGTGACGAGGAAAAAAACAAGCAACTTTCCTGCAAGTGTGCTTACAGTCCACTAGATGGCAGTCAACACTTGTGTATGACTGAGATGCAACGTGGACCCTCGGCTCAAGTCCATGTTTAGGTGCTATCTTCCTACATGCTCATCCATCCAAGGAAACCACAAAAAGGTGAACCAATTTATCCGAACGTAAAGTTTTAAACTTTAAAAGTAAATCAGCTCATTTGGACGTTTAAAACTTTATATCCAGATGTACTGATTCGCCATTTTGGATAACATTTAGGTGATGTTTCAAAGCCTCATTGAGTAATATTTGGTGGTTTATTTTCTATGCTTACCTTTACGCTAAATATTGCAGTTTAAAAAAAAAACTTGATCCTACTTTGATCTTATCAGTTTTGTATGACTGTCTGTACTAACAAAGTCAACAGATGTTAAAAAGGCTGTCTTGTACGACACAAGATAGAGCCAGTGGTGTGGAAGACTTTGGTTGTTATGTGCGCATGCGCAACAACTGCTCTCCTCAAGGGTGTGGTGAAGTTACTCAGACGTCTACCGGCATCCGCCGCGTTGGACTATTTACATCAACGTTTCCAGTGAAATAACACGTCAGTCTTAGTTTCCGGATTCAACGTAGACGTGAGATCCTGGAATACAGCCTAATCAAACATTTGATAGTGATTCCAAAAGCCATACAATAAAACACACGTTTAATCTTGTCTTGATCCATGCTCAAGTCACTCAAACAGACGACATCTTCAGTCTGAGCTGACTCCAAGCATACCACCCATACAAACAGTATATTGATACCGAGGAAACAAAAGACTGGGTTCATATGGGTCCATGATTGCACATTCAGTGGGAATTCGCGTGTTTAAACAATACAATACATACCAAATGATAAAGTAAGAGGTAAAAAAAAGATGATGATGAAGTAAGACAGGCCTAGATCGTATTAAAGTATTGTACCTTGTTTTACATGAATTCGGACAGGCCATCAGCCATCAGCCATCATTGTACTAACCAAGGAAAAAGAGCTGGAGCTCTAAAACAACCACATAATTTTGCGTCTGTTACTGAAATGCTCCTATAGTTATGAGTGTGTGTGTGTGTGTGTGTGCGTTTGTGTGTGTGTGTGTGTGTGTGTGTGTGTATATATATATGTATGTATATGTGACATTGTATATTCACTATGGCATTTTCATGCCATTACTAATGAATCCTAAATAAAGGTGATGATTTATAGAATTGTCTTTATATGCATGCCTTATGCAGGATTTATAGAATTATTGTCATTCAGAATGTGGTTTTTGAGTCAGAAGAAGAAAAGGAAAGAAATGTAAATAGTAAGATCAAGCTTTGTTATTGATGACCATTAATGTAATACCCAGTGTCTCCCATCGGATCAGGTTTTTCTGCATTGTATAGACAAGGTCAGGCAGGATTTCAAAAACTTACCAACATTTTTCCAGAATAGTTATGTATGGTGTGGCTTGGGCCTTGGTGCCTTATGATTTACTGAAGGTCATAGTAAAATCATTTTAATGCTGGTACATAAGAGAAGAACTACCACCTACCTATACATGTTTATAAAAAGTCTACACATCCCTGTTAAGATGGCAAGTTTTTGTGATGTAATAAAAAAATCAACCAAGATAGATGATGTCAGAACTTCTTCCACCTTTATGGTGAAATCACACTTTATAAAGTTCAAGTGAGAAACAAATTGACATCTTTCAGGGGAAAAAAATGTGCAACTTACAATACCCTGGTTGCATAAGTGTGCACACCCTTTTATAACAGAGGATGTGGTTGTGTTCAGAATTAACCAATCACATTCAGACTTGTGTTAAACTGTAGTTAGTATACACCTGCCATCACTGAGACTCTCTATAAAGTTAAGCTGTTCCTGTAGGATTTCCTCAAATTCCAAAAGTTACAGTCCGCAAAGAGTTTATGAAGCATTGAAGGGCATCAACGTGTTGAAAGGTGTTGATCAGATGAGGGCTATGAAATAATCTGTAGGGTATTGGATGAACCACGGCACACAGGGAAGACAACCATCATCAACTAAAGAAGACATGGCACAGCGGTGATGTTGACAAGAACGGCATGTTCCCCCATTCTAAAAAAAAACCTGCATTATGCAAAATACAAATACAAGAAAAAAAACCTGCATTATGCAAAATACAAATACAAGAAAAAAAACCTGCAAAACAGACATTAAGCTCCACCCCCACCCCTCATAAAAGGCCAGAATATATGAAGTACATTACGATGGTGTCAGTATATAGTGCATTTATGCAAAAACAAGCTGTCAACAACAACAAGATGTCCTGGAGAGTATCCAGGAGCCAGAGGAGACCAAGAACAGCAACCACGCAGGGACAGATTATTATGGGACAGAGTCTGTTAGTTGTAAGTAGTCAGAACAAGTGTGCTGTAAGCAAAATTTCTCAAGACACAATCATAAATAGATACATTTATTAGACCCCCTGCCCCCTGATATATTCCAGTAAGGCTCCCCAAATATTTTAGAATTTCACTTGACAGCTGGACACAGAGTACCATATCTCTTCCAAGCATAAACAGGAAATCATGTCGTTGAGCCATTTTTTTAATCATAAGGAGAGGATGAAGATTCCCACTCATCCCAAACATGAAAGTCAAGTTGAATGTCTTCAGCTAGCTGAAAACAGTATTTAGATGTATGTCAAAATCACAACCAGGGGTAATTCTCTTCCCAAGTATAACACTCTAACATTGAGTTATCTTCTCTTAAAACTTATAGGATTTGGGGCATGACCTGAAGAGGGGAGTTAAAGTCCCCTCCTCTGACTTATATTTGTCCCATTTGTATGAGCTGAAGTCTAGCATCAATAGAACCATCCTTAATTCTGTGTAATCCTTTTTCTCCAGAGCTCAGGAGGCATTTGAGAGCCTGTGTGCTTGTCCCATGGATCCTCCAGATAGTCAGAGGAGATATTCCCCTTACACAGAGTGACCGACTGATAAGATGTGTTTGGAGGTTGGAGGTGGTCGGAGGTGAAGACATTCATAGGAGGCATGCTGTCTAGGTAAGTGTCAGATCATGGCGAACACTGTCTTATAAAGACTCTCGCCTGTGGCTGGTGGAAAAAGTTACTTTGAAAAAGACTGCGGTTATCTTTTACGTCCCTCCAAAACTGATTCAAAGACAAGGGGGAAACTAGTCACGGAGGCTGCCATGAGGCCTCCAGCAACATTAAAGGAATTGCTGGAACTTCTGCTCAGTACTGGGCGATCCTTGCATGGGACAGCAATCTCTTATATTCATATCAGTTCATCGAGGTTATGGGAAATCCAAGCCTGGCTAATTATAAGACATGTTGTCTTTCAAAATAATGTAGAAAAAAATATGTTGTAGTCCGATGAGATCAAGGTCCAACTCTTAGTCCATTATTCCCAAATGTATGTTTGATGCAAAACCAACACTTGCACATCACCAACAGGACACCGTGCCCTCGGTGGAGCACGGTGGCGGCAGCATCATGCTTTGGGGCTGCTTTCATTCAGCTGGACCTGAGGCTTTAGTGTGGGTGGAGGGAATCATGAACAGCCCCTAATACCAGTCGACTTTGGCACAAAACTTTCAGGCATCTGCTAGAAAGATGGAGACGTAGAGGAATTTCAGCTTTTAAGCCCGTCATGACCCAAAGCATACATCCAAATCAGCAGAGGAATGGCTTCTCCAGAAGAAGATCAGAGATTTGAAAAGGCCTAGCCACAGCCCAGACTCAGGCCCCATTGCAAATCTATGGGCTGACCTGCAGAGGGCTGTGTACAGGAGAGGCTTTTGCAATTTGATGGATCTAGAATTTTTTTGCAAGGAAGGATGAAAATAGTGCCAAGTCAGGATGCACCACGCTGATAGACTGGGAGCTTCGTTTTATGTGTTGCAATTAGTTGGTGGGGATGGACACGGATTTAGACTGAACCTGGGGAATTAAGCCCAGATGCCCTTCCTGACACCCCGCAGTGGGATTGAACCCGCTGCCTCTGTCTCGACAGTTCCCAGAGAGCGCGTTCTACCAGTGAGCTACAACACCCCCCTTCCATGCTATAGACCCTTACTCCCATAAGACTGAGTGCTGCAACCTTTGCCTGTTTCCATTCCCCCCCTAAAAGGTTTCTGAATGTTTCCACTCTATTTTTATAGATTTTGATTTATTTATTATAAAAAGTGAAAAAAGTACGGAAATGATTCAAGTTGATTTTCATTCTTTTACATCACTAAAACCGGCATTTCAGACTTTTTATTTGAGTGCTCCCAAGGAGACTAATGATGGGAAGAGACTTGAGGAGCTCAACACTTTGAAGTCACACAACCAGCAGAGAGCTTTGGCCTTCCTGACATGTGAGAGCAGTCAACTGAGAACAGATAAAGCAAAATCCAAACAAGATGAGTTGGCCCTCCGAAGGATGCTTTAAGCAAGTGATGCTTTGGGAATGACTCAGATATTTGCTGGTACATAAAAACAGGTCCAGGCTGCATTGAATGAAAATGATTGCCAAAAACATCGTAATATATCTTTTCAACAGTCGTTCCCATGGAAAGAGTATTCCAATTAATATTCTTCTGGGGCATATTTACTTCCCTTCCCCCATTGTTCAACATTCTTCATCAACATCATTCTTGCCTCTCTTTCCAAAGCAGTTTTTCATCTCTCCTCTCTAATCCGGAGAGAAGAGGCTCTAAAACTCTAAATTAGAGCCACATGTAGGATCTACCCATATCTTTTCCTCCGTGCATACCAGAGAAGAGGCAGCGATGTCCTATCTCCTATTATGAAGCGTTTTCTTCCTACGGTTGTAGAAAATTTGCATGTGAGCATTGTGACTATGAGAAATGACTTTGAGTGCCCAAATTAACTCAGCACAAGTCCAGATGTGTGAACACACATCTGGACAATGGGTTGTCACAGGTAGATTCACAGCTTCCCACGTGCTGCAGTAGCTCAGTGCTAGAGCACGCACCTCGGGAACTGACGAGCCAGAGGCCGCAGGTTCAAACCCATCACAGGGCATCAGGAAGGTCATCCAGCCTTACCCCCCCAAAAAAAAAGCTCCATCTAGGTCTATGTCCACCCCCACAATGTGGGGACTAATCGTAGCATGTGAAAATGGACCTCCACTTGTATCATTTGCCGGTATAGACATGGAGAGTGGGGCAGCGATCAGAACGGATGGTCATTTCTAGGTGGATGGCAGTGACCTAAAGGTCTGACGCCATCTTAACACAGCTTAAGCTGCGTTTCAGTGACACTGGCCTCTCAGAGGGTTTGGTCGTATCGCGGCGAGACAAACTCATGGGCGGTGTGGTTGGATGGAGACGGTGATCATGCAGGTCAGCCATGTTGTGCAGGAGAGGGGCGATAGGTGAGCGGGCACACTCGCTAAACAAGTAACAGATGTGTTTTCCTCCGGCACATAAATTCCGTACATGTGCAGCGGGGAACACGCACAGCCCATCTATGTAGGCCACTTACGAGGCAGAGGAGAGAGGGAGCCGACGGACAGATAAGTCAAATAGACACGAGCGAACACAAATAAACAGATGGGCACACAAATGCACAGAAACATCAGAGGACATGGACACAGCAGCAACCCAAATATGCCCTGGGCAAACATGGAGTATTGCTTCATCTCAGCGGGGGGGGCGCTGTGTCCTTTTCATGTGAAGCTTAGTGTACACAAAACACACCCTTGCACACCACATCCCCGCCTGTATTGGCAAAGGTAACCGTTTCAAGGGTGAGCGGGAGGGAGGGAATACTGTTGTCATGCACCATGTGTTGTTGTGGCAATTCCCACCATAGCACTGTGACTGCGGCCTTCGGTACGAGTTTGATCCGCGCTCACATTCAGAATACACGCTGCTTCTGACAGGGGGAGCCAGAGGAGGGGGGAGGAGATGGAAAAGGTGGGGAGGGATGAAGTGGCTTTATTGAAAATATATTTGTAAAACGTCCAGTGGGACAAGGTCGATGGGTTCATGAAACCCGCAGATGAGTGAAAGAGACTGCCTGCAGGACAAAGGTAATAGAGGTCATAAAGTTCAGCAGGTGACGTGTTGAGAGAAACGGATCAATACTGACACTGTACCTTGTTTCCTCTGTGAGGGACATGGAAATAAACCTAAACTGGGTGAAAGTTCTTCTTGCTCATTTTTCCTGTGTCAAAACTCTTTTGACCCGGCTGATGCAACTCAAAATACATTAAGGAATAGTTTCATTAAACAAAAAAAAACAACTTTAGCCATTAGGCATATTGGTCATGATATCATTTTTCTCAGTGGCAGCATTTTGGAGATTTTGAATATGGGCCTGTCACTTGACAGAGCTTTACAATAGGGCCGCGGTGGCTCAGCGGTAGAGCGTGCACTTTGGGAACTGACGAGCCAGATGTTGCGGGTTCGGGGTCAGGAAGTGCATCTGATCTTGATTCCCTCTCAAGCTCCATCTAACTCCATCTCCGTCCCCCACAACACAGGGACTCGATGTGACACGTATGAAACGCACCTCTCATTAGACTAAGCCTTACGATGGCATCTTACGGCCCATCGGAACATGGGCCTTTAACTTGACCTTTTAACAACATCAACCAATAGATTGATGTGTGCATGGATTTCCCCTTTACCTGCGATTTCTCGGACATTTAGCTCTATCTCCTCATGAGGAAATGTCAAGAGAAGCCGCGTCACATCAAAGTTAAATATTGAGATATAGATAGACATTTTTATGTATATGCTGGGGATTTGACATTGAAGAAGCAGGAGATTTGTGCACGCATACATACAGTAGTGTTTCTGGGAATACACACATGCACAGAATGAGAGGCAGTGAAAGAAATGGCAGGAATAAATCTCATTGAGAAAATAGACAGACTGGAAAAAAGAGACACATCGTAAATGGAAGCAGTAAAGAATGTCTGCAAATTTCCCATTGAATGATTCTTATCTGTGTGTTTTCCTCCGGTTAGATGGTGGCATGTGCTGTGATGGGAAGGACTCTGCTCATCACCAGTTGTTTTCATGGTCTTCAAAGTTTTTTTCTGGCTATTGCAAAACATTGAAGGTGGGGAAGCCTTTCTCAGGGTGCTAGTGCTAGAGTAACTCAGATACACCCTCACCTGGAGAGAGAAGCTCATGAAAACAGAACCAGATATTCCCAAATGCACGTGTAAGAGACACAAAAACTGTTTTTGCTCACTGTGCACTGGCCTGACACCCAAGATATCCTGCCAAGTCTCTCTTACCCCTTCTTTCATCTCTCTCTCTCTCTCTCTCTTTCTCTCTCTCTCTCTCTCTCTCTCTCTCTCTTTCTCTCTCTCTCTCTCTTTTTCTCTCTCTTTTTCTCTCTCTCTTTTTCTCTCTCTCTTTCTCTCTCTCTCTCTCTCTCTCTCTCTCTCTCTCTCTCTCTCTCTCTCTCTCTCTCTCTCTCTCTCTCTCTCTCTCTCTCTCTCTCTCTCTCTCTCTCTCTCTCTCTCTCTCTCTCTCTCTCTCTCTATCTCTATCTATATATATCTCG
>OMLC01042616.1:0-21466 GCA_900302585.1 Regalecus glesne | reverse complement strand
ATCCCAGCAGGATACACCGTTATCCAACAAGATACAACACAGTAAAACACAATACAATACAACCCAATACAAGTCAAGACAAGAGAAGACAAGACAAAACAAGATAGTAGTTCAACACAAACAAAATGCAATAAAATAAAAATATAATATAATGAAAGGAAACCCATTTTAATTTGTCATATTTTATATCAAATTAGATTCTTATAATGAAATTGTTCTCTGGATTTTAACCCATCCTATTGTTTAGGAGCAGTGGGCAGCTACAGCACCCAGGGAGCAGTTTGGGGTTCAATGTCTTGCTCAAGGGCAGTTCAACAGGCTTTCTGAAGGTGCCCAGGGATCGAAACCAGTGACCCTCTGATCACTAGATGACCTGATTTACCTCCTGAGCCATATTGTCCCATATAATGGTCATGAAAGGACCAGACCAGCCCTCCTGTGTCTGTGTGGTACCCCCATTGGTCACACCTAGAACATGTTACCTAGAGAGCTGTAGTGCAACATCACAATGGTTTAGTTTGGCAAGTGAGTCTCAGGAGATACATAGCATGGCAGCCCTCTTTTTCATTGGTGCCCCTTGGGTACCAAATTTGTGTGGCCTAAAAGAGCTATGCAAGGACAGGGAGAGCAATTCTCTGTGCCCAGAGTTGGTCCAGGGATCAACAATGTGACTCGATACTGAGTGCATTCAAAGGAGAGCCATGCAGGGAAATTCTCATCCTTGAACAAATAGAATGAAACATCCAAGACCAGATTTTTCTCCAGTTGTGGGCCATGTATGTTATGGTTAAAACTCTTGCTGGTGCTCTTGACTAAGGCAATGGAAAAAGGAACTGGAATGTGTCCCCAAGTGCTGTACTGTGGTGGTCCAGTGCTCCTAACTACATCGGTAGGAAGGATTATTTGTAGGGGAAGAAATCTGATCTATGGGGACAGAACTACTGTTTTAACTCTGCGTGCTGTTTTTAGATTGCAGGCAGAATCGGTGCAAGCTTATGCACTGCACCTCAGGGAGCTGGGCCAGTGATTACTAAATAAGGAACCCCAGGATCATCACCATGGTGGACTACACGTGTGGCATTAGCTTGTCTTCTCTAATTCTCCTCAAACCTGGAAAGTCTAATCTATCAGGGTTATGGGCTCTCTAAAGAACAGCAAGAGCAGTTGAGGAACTTGTTGACTAGACATAGAAGTGTCTTTACTGTCCATGAAGAGGATTTTGGCCAGACAGGGGTAATCAAACACACTATTCCTAGAAGTATGATACCCCTAATATGGAGCAATATAGGCCCATCCCCTCTGCTATTTACCAAAAGGTACGTGACTTTTTGCAAAAGACAATTCAATCAGGAGTAGTGAAAGAAAGTCAAAACCTTTTGTGTTAGTGTTCATAAAGAATGGGGAATTGCGCTTCTGCATATATTATTGAAAGCTAAATACAATTACACTTAAGGATGTTCACCTCCTCCTCAGAAATGAGGAAGCCCTGACCATTTTACCCAGAGCAGCGTACAATTCAACACTCAACCTGGCTAATGCTTATTGGCAAGTGGAGGTATCCAATGTTGACAGAGAGATTCATATATTCTGTATCCCCCTTTGGATATATCATAGTGACTGTATATGTTATGGCTCCACCTCCACACACCTCCTCTGACCGGCATGGCAGCAGACCTGAAACCAATCTTGGTTTCATCAAGGAAAGTACAACAACACTGGACATCTCGTTAGTGGGCGCCAGATCTTCCCAAAGATTTCCCGGTCCTGGAGTGTAGTGCCAGCCTCTCACATTTGATGGTTACCTTGACTTCTGAACTGTTTGATACTGACCTTCTTTTTGTATTTTTTGATTTTCCTCAACTCTGATTGCCTGACCTGCCGTGTTTACTGTTCCTTGAACTGTGTTTATTAAAGACCCTACTGGGCAAACTTTCATCATCTGTCTCCCGAGTCAATCATTTGAGCCTGTAGCCTATCAGCCAACCCTAACAGTATGCCATCCGGCCTGTGTAATCCCCACGCAAATTTCCAGATGTCATTGCAAAGCTGCTCAGCGAATTTGATGATAGAAATTAGTTTATCTAGTTTATCTAGATGATGTAATAATGTACCCACTTGAGTATGATACATGTGTCACCTGGAAGCACTTTTTAAATGACTGAGTGGCTCTGGACTCAAACTGAGACCTGATGTGTTCAATTTCAAAAACGGGGAAAGTTCTTGAGTCATAATGTGAGTACTGCTAGAGTAGACTCTAATCCAGGAAAGCCCACCAGTGCATACAATCGGCCAGTCCCACAGGCAGCACAACAGGTACCTTCATTCCTGTGTTTTGCAGGGTACTACGGTGAGTTTCAGAGTTTTCTAGCATTGACAGGCCACTAAATTCCTTGCTTTTTTCCCCAACAATGAAATGCAAGATATTTATTTAAAATAAAAGGAACATTGTCGAAGATCATTTGACCTTCTCAAACAGAAATTGCATGGTGCACTTACTCTAGCCTTTGCAGATTTTCAGTTTCCATTCAGACTCCTAACAGCTATGAGTAACACAGGCTTGGGAGCAATTTTGGCCCAAATCCATAAAGGTAAGGAGCAGGTCATAGCCTATGCAAGCAGAAGCCTTTCTCCAATGGAGGGCAATAAAACAAACTATAGCTCTTTTAAATTAGAACTGTTGGCTTTGAAAAGGGTTGTAATCAAGAATTCTAAAGAACTTATGGGGCTCCCAGTTTACTGTCTACAGGGATAACAATCCTTTAGTCCACTTGTCAACAGCTAGACAATGGGGGGGTCAAGCAGCACTGGGCCAACACAGGGGGACAGAAACAGGGTCTGCAACAGTGCTTCACCTCATTCAACAATGGCTTTGGTTACAAGTTACAAGAGGTTTTAACAAGGATAGTGCTAGATTCCAGCACTCATGAGGTAAACCATTAAGTACGTGTCTCTCTGCAAGAGCGGCAACCAACACCAAAGACTTCTAATGAAAGGAATGGGCACCTTGGAGAGGCCCATACCCTCTCAGTCATGTGGCACAGTTTCTGTTTGCCACAAATGGAGAGGGACTTACTGACATGGACTGCTTTCTGTGAACAGTTTGTGGGGCGTACGAGGTGTGTGAGGCCTGATGCTAAAATCCCTCTTGTCACCTTGCATTTATATGCATCACTAAAAAATAGTTTCTGTTGAATGTTTGACCTTGAGTAGACCAACAGACCAGATTTAATACATTCTAGTTGCCACAGATTTTTTTTGCTAAGAATGCCTGAACTGTACCAACCAGGAATCAGACAGCCCTTACTACATCCAGAGTATTGTTAAAGAACATATGTCAGCCCACTGGATACCCAAAGCAGGTACACTCAGAACAAGGTTCCAATATAAGTCTGCTTTGATTGACGCCAGTATGCTACAGAAGTGGAAGGAACTGCCTTGAAAGAATCTGCGATATATGAATGCAGAATGCCCTCATGCCAAATCCAGGTAACTTGCTAAGTGAATCCATCTGGGATTGTGCTCTCCTGATTTACGATAGTAAAGGAGGAAGAAGGTAAGCTGGATGCTGGACTGCACCAACACCTGGCCAGCGGCAAAGAGAGAAAGCCAAGGCTGTGCGCTGAGAGGGCTGCACTGCACTGGAAATAAAAATAAAGTTGTTTTATTCTCTCTACTACTGATGTGCTTACAATAACTCAGTTGGATGGACTGGATTGTGTGGCTTAGATGCTAGCTGAGATCCTCAAGTGGAGTAAGGAGTAATGTTTTGAGACTGTCTGTGAATGTGGATTCTTAAAAAGACAGAAGTGATGTTTTTTGTTACTATTGTTAAAGATAATCACTGTGATCTGGCCTTTATTTTATTAACCATTAATCCTTACAAGGGATTGGAATGTTTTACTATAAAGATGTGTTTTTTAAAGATTCCCAATTTGGGATAAAGGATTGATGCTGGAGAGCAAGACTGGAGTGACCACTCCTCTAGGACTCCCAACGTACCATATTAAACTCCCCTTTTCCCGCGACTGAAGACCAGCTCAAAAATGTCCCTAATTTTTCATCATCTATGATAAACCGCAGTTCACAGATCCTCCTGCGTCTGTGTGTTACTTCCATTGTTCACCCCTCGAACTTGAGCCAAGGGCTCTTCTGTTACCTACACGTTTTTAATGTAACAATAACACAACCCAATTTAACACTAACTCAACACAAGGCCGTGCGAGTACCCACCACCCCCATGCTCATTCAGACGAGGTTAACTAAAGGACAACTCGTGTTTATTCCAAACCTCTGGTTTGGACTGTCCGTTTCTCACTTGCCTTCACCGGACAGCACTCGGCTCACACACAGTCACCTCCAATGGAGGTCTTGAAACTGGCTGATTAAATCCCACTGTCTGTCAGTTATGTACAGAAAATCATTTAATAAATCGAAGCCTTGTTTATACCCCAAACTCTATGCCACTATTGTCTGGATACCATAACACTGGAAGGAAGGGGATTGAACCAGTGTGATTTGGGATGATGGTCCTTTGAAACATTGATCCAGAACCACTAGAGTACAAATGGTGTCTTCCCTAATCCCCCGTCACCCGGAACTCCCTTTTAATTTGCCTGATTGCCAGGCTAATTTTTACTAAACAAGTGCACATGTTATTCATGGCAGTCACTGAAGCTTCAAGGAGTCATTGTGACAAGCAAAGAGCTTAAATTATCAACTCCCTCCACCAGCTATAATTAGCCCCAAATTAACAAGAAATGTTTTCTTTGGTTTAATTATTCAGAACATTTATTTCACTTGTCAAGGGCTTGGATCAAATTGTTGTTTCCGTGTACTTTTTTTTTCTTGTTTCAACTGCTCGAGCTCTTCCCATGTGGGCTGCGATAGCTCAGCAGTAGAGGACGTGGTTTCCAAATCATGTGTCGTGGGTTTGATCCCCCAGCAGGGCATTAGTAAAGGCATCCGGCCTTCATCCCCCATGCTCATTGAATGTGAGGCATACATTGTAAAGCACTTTCAGTGTTCACTAGACTAGAAAACCGCTCTATAAAATTGTGTCAGTTTCTCATAACTGGTGGTTTGATTGATACCTGGTCTTCTTACAGTATTCTTGCCTTTTGCTTGTTGATCACTGTTAAATTATTCAGTCTAGAAGAAATCTGTGGAGTCATGGCACATGCCTGCATTCATTATCAATCAACCTTGTATAGTGTTGATGAGTTAATAGTCTGAAGTTGAAAATTCTACTGCAACACTTGACAAGGAATAATAATGTGTTTTGCATCTTTGAGCCCATATAGGGCACACCCTGTATACTTTACCTTATAGCCAACCGTTTTCCAAAGCACACTGGGGTGTTTTACTTTTTTTTTAATGTTTCCCCTACTTTCCAGGGAAGCCATTGATTCATTTTAGTGCAGTATGAAAAACAGAGACTTGAAACTTGCTTGAGATAACTAATCCATCACAGTGAACGTTTATTTAACTTTATCTTTTCTTAAAAGTTATGTTATCCTTGCAGAATGATGCAAGTGAAAGCTGATTGATTTGAGGAGTTGTCTGGGGCTTTTTAACTGCATTATCCATTAAGCTAACTTTGACAAAAGAAAATAAATACGACATAACGTTCATCGTGATGGATTACCTTTCTCAATCAAGTTTCAAGTCTGTAAATTGTGGTTCATATGATATTGAAATTAATGGAAACTAATGGCTGCATGGAAGTTTAGAACTAACATTCAAATCATCGAAAAATGGAAAATGCTTGGGAGTAATGTAGGAAAGGGGCTAAAACATGCAGAAATAGCAGTATGGTTCTTTTAAATGAAATTGAAAGTGTTTTATTGCCACAGGACCAAGGCTGATGGAATTTGTTCTCTGCATTTAAACAATCTTATTGCACAGGGCGAAACTGCAGCGTAGCACCCATGGAGCATTTAGGGGTTCATTGTCTTGCTCAAGGACACCTCGATATGCTTTCTGCAAGGGCTGAGCATCAAACCACTAATCTCTGATTACTAGACAGCCATCCTACCTCCTGAGCTATGTTGCCCCTACACCTCCTAAAGCCTCCACCTTAATCAAAAGCCTTCACCTTGATCAAAAGATATAGCTTACATACAGTAGGTTTCAAAGGAACACTTCAATTCATCCTTTATATGGATGTGAGAGCAAAATCAATTATAAAGAATAGTGACTCAGGAGCTAGAGGGGATTCCCTATTTTGCTCAGACATTTGAGTTGATGAACATCTTTCCATCACTGGGATCGAAACTCTGAATTTCACAATGAAGGACAGTCTCCCTGTTGGCTATGCACACACATCCTGATTCTGAAAGTGAATGATGTTTTCATATCAACAGCTGATGTGTTGACGGTGGGCTGACCCTAAACCTACCCTGAATCTGATTGATAAATGAAATGATTCCAAAGACAATTAATGACCAGAGAGTGCCTCTCCCTAGCTTAATATGTTTAATCTAATTATGTTAAGTTAAACTTTATTGTCATGTGTATTGGAATACAATGACATTCTTGTGCTCTGTCTCTCTCTCTGCCTTCACACAAAGGACACAAGGATAAAGGACTCAAGGACGCACTATCCAAAAAAGTAAAAACAAAAGACACTACAGACTATGTACACTATGTAGACTATGCACACATGAAGTGAAAGTATTTTGTCACACGACTAAGGCTGACAAAATTAGTTCTCTGCATTTAATCCATCCAATTGTATAGGAGCAGTGAGTTCGACCACAGTGCAGTGCTCAGGGAGCAGTGGTGAATGAACCTCGGACCCTCTGGGGGGGGGGGTCCCGGGACATGCTCTCCTGGAATATATTTTTTCTAACATTTTAAAGTTAAATACATCAATCTGGAGCACTTTGAGAGCCAAATAAAGAAGCTAAGATCTATGATGAACGTTGTGCTCTAGTAAACAATTTAATCAAAAACACCTTGGTTGTATTGATATAAATGGTAATGACACAGCAAAAGCCACACCCACAAAGCATAGTAAACAAGATGGAGCTCACAATGGTCAAAACACAAAATAGACTAGAGCTGTGCTTCTCAATTCTCTCCTCGAGGGACCCCAGCCGTTCCATGTATTAGTTAAATTCCACCCCCAGCACACCTGATTCAACTTAACAAGCTCTTTATTAGTGGAATTAGATGTGCTGGTGGTGGAATTTAACAAGTATCTGTGGTAGTATCTAGTTTAATTAACCTAATTAATTAATTAAACTAATTAATTTAAATTAACTAGTTAAACAGCAGTCAATTATTTGATGAGATGACAAACGTTATGTAGGCTACACATCCATACACAGCGTTTGGGAGACTCCCAGGGTAAAACAGAGGGCAAGTTCAAAGTTCATTCTAACATGGGTTAGCTGACGGTGTCAAGTTACACCCCGTATTGCGTCCTGCAATCACACCCTTCTCTGACTGGGAGTGAAATATGCTTTGCTGAAGCAACGGTGTAAGACACAACGTAGTGTAAAATATTTTCGGTTCATTATGAAACTATGGTGGGACAAATTAGACTGTGGCGGGTTGCCACAGTCTAGGTGATTAATGGGAAACATTGCCTCAAAGACACCTCGACACACTTATTGCAGGGGCTGGGGATTGAACCACCAATCTCTGATTGCTAGATGCCACTCGACCTCCTGAGCTATGCTGCTCCAATTGCATAGAAGCTCAAGAGCCTTTAGTAACAATTGACTGAAGGGCTTTTATGTTCTTAACTTGTCAGGTATGGGTTTTTTGTGTGTTTATTTTAATATATTGAATAGCTCTCTGCATTGCAATTCTTGAAGTCATATTGGAAAGGAGCTCAAGTGGCATTAGCAGCAATTGACAGAAGGGCTTTTGTATCTTTAACACGTCGAAATAAACAAGGACCGCCTTTGCAGGATATCCTGTCCCAGGTCTCTTCTTTCAACACAACTATTTTGCTGCTGTCTGTCTTCCCAGGTCTTCGAAGCAGTCTCCAGTCCTGACCAGTCAGGTTGCTAAACCATACTGTGATATAGACCGTCAAGACACTCTTGATGGTACTGTGATAGAAGTTCATAAGAGTTTTGGTACTCAGGACAAAAATCGTGAGATGCCTCAGAAAATACAGTTTGCTGTGCCTTCTTGAGGATGCAATTGGTGTTGAGACCATGTGAGGGTGTCTGTGATGTCTAAACTGAGAAATTTAAAACTGTTTACAATCGAGGACACATTGATGGAGATAGAAATGTGATCATCTCTGATATTTTTAAAGTCAACAATTATTTATTTTGTCTTATTGACATTTAGATAGGTTGTTATCAAGGCCCCATATATTAAATATTCCACTTTCCTCCTACAAGCCCTCTAATCACTATTGGTCAACAATCCAATCACTGAGCTGTCATCTGTGAACAGTCATGTGTGAACAGATTGTACAATAGGGGACTGAGACAGCAGCCCTCGGGAGCATCAGCCCTAAGAATTAATGTGGGTGAGTTCTTTTTAACCTAATCTCACAGTCTGGGCCCTGCCAGTCAGGAAATCAAATAGCCAATTACAGGTTGAATTTCCCAGTCTAATATCTCTTAGTTTCACTGCCACTTTGGATGATCTAATTCTATTAAGACCAGACCTGTAATTAATATACAACATTCTGACATAGGTATTTCTCTCTTCAAGGTGTACTAAAGTAGTATGCAGAGCAAGTGAAATGGTGTCAACTGCAGATCTGTAGGCAAACTATAATGGATCAAGGCAAGAGGAATATAATATTCTATATATGATATAACCAAGGGGGCCATGGTAGCTCAGTATTTGGGAACTGATGAGCCAGAGGCAGTGAGTTCAAACCCACCACGGGGCATCAGGAGGGGCATCCAGCATTAATCCCTTATGCTCCATCTAAGTCTGTCTCCACCCCTACAATGTGGGAACTAATCATGACATGCACTTGTGTGTGTTCGTGTGTGCGTGTGTGCGTGTGTGTGCGTGTGTGCGAGAGAGACAAAACCAATATTTGCAGGCACTTTATAATAAGAGAGGTAGAAGCAGCAGCTCAGTAATCATTAAGGCAGGAGACAGGTGTTTTCTTATGTACAGGCACAGTGGAGATTTTCTTAAGACACATTGGAACCACACAAAAGGTTATGGGACAGGGGAAAAAATGTCCTTAAAAACCTCCTATATGTGAGTGTAATATGTCTTGAAGACTCAGAGAGATGCCATCAGGACCAGCAGCTTTATGAGCATAACCATTTAAAAAGTTTTACTCACATCAGCCTCTGTCACCTGTAGATCAATTTCATTTATTGGGCACTATGTCAAGTTGTGAGCTTCATCTAGGAGAGGCAGAGGTGTTGAGAGCCACACTGGGTTTAGATTTATAGTCCATAATTGCCTGCAGCCCCCTCCACATCACTACAAGTCACAGCCACTGTAGTCATTTTCCAGTTTGTCCCTATATTGTCTTTTAGTGGCTTTGATGGCTCTCTGTAAATTATATCTGGGTTTGCTATAGCATTCCCTGTCCCCTGATTTAAAAGCAGTGATATGCCCCCTCAACCTCAGGTAAATGTTGCTGTTAATCATGGGCTCCTTGCTGGGATAGGAATGAATAGTCCATACTGGTAGAGTTACCCACACAAAAGTCCACATCTCCAGTGGATTATTTAGCAGACTCATCCAAATTCAAGGTTGATTCCTTGAAGATTGACCAGTGTTTTGATTCAAAACATTCATTCAGTTTGGACTTGTGTTCTGTAGGTCAACACTGTACTGTCCTCAACTTGGGCTGCACACACTTCACATACTGCTTGTAGGCAGGACACAAGAGCCCTGATCTAAGGTCAGATTTCCCAAAGTGAAGTAGTGGTATTGACCTGTAAGCTGCCTTGATCATAGACTAACAGTGGTTGAGGATTTAACTACCGCTGGTTCAATGGGTGACATGTTGGTAAAATTGTGGTAGCACGTTTCCAGTTACAGTTGTTAAGGTGCCCTACCAAAATTGAAATGGACTCATGTTTTGTCTAGTAAAGTGTGACAATCAGAGCTAATAGTGCAATATGTGTTTTATGCCCTAAACGCAACATATAAGATGAAAACAAACCACTAGACGAGAGCAGCTTGTACTGAGTCCCCATAGATCAGCACCATCTCTGATCTTATCAAATGTTGAGTTTTGACTTAGTGTATCTTAGTATTGTTCAGTTTATAGTATGCATTCTGGTGAAATAATCACAAAAAGACAAACCAATGGCCAAATAACATAGGGACAATGAAACTAAATTGAAAACAATAACATTTCTTCATCAGGTATGAGAAAAACTTAACTCTAGACATGAGTTTAGAAAGGGCAAACTGACCGTTTTCAGTTATTGACGGAATTTGCTTCTCCTGAGTAGCTTCCAGTAAGAAGGCTGTGGTTCAGAATCACAAGGACAGGCTCAAGGGCACTTTAACTAATCTCATTGCTTTTCACATTTTGACTGACCAGCTGCTGAGGAGAGAGACACTGTACCTCAATAGTGTGTCATTAAATATCTATCTACCTACTCGTCTGCCTGTCCACCAAGATACATTGGCTCCACCTCAATACCAAGAGGTGAGTGCAGCCTCTTATTGGAAAAAAAAACTGGAGCAACTGTTGTGAAGGAGAAGTGAGTCAATAAATGTATGTATAATTTTCCATTAGAAGGGTTGTAGTTTTGTCCGTGGGGGTTGTGTTACTGCCAGTGAATCAAATGATTTGTGGTGACGAACCCGTCCAATTGATCGTATATGGATTAATTGAAGGCGACATTATGTTGTCGGTGAGGGCACAATTATGGAAGTTCATCACTTCACAGGAAGCCATTATTAAACAGCGACCTGAGGGGATGAGGTAATCTGTTTTTCCCCCCCATTTTCCCCCATTTCCCTCTAAATGCAGACTGTGTGTGTTAAATCTATTATAAAAACAAGATGGGAAACGAGAATGCGGCTGGTTTGCAATGCAGCTAGATTGACATGCAGATAAAGGGCATACAGTAATACAATGATAATATGACAATCTTGCCACGCATTTTATGGTGAGGAATAATCACAAATCCTTTTATCGATGACACATCAAGGAGCATTTGGTTCATGCTTTGGTTAATCCTATTGACTATTCTGTGGTTTCTCCCTCTTTCTTACTTGTTCTGATGTTCTATATTTGTCTTGTAAATGCAGGATATTTTGGCTTGACAAATTGCTATAGAAGCAAAATCCTATTAGAGGATCCTGTGTTGTGTTCTCTGACATTCTGTTTGCATGTTGCATTAGCAGTGTGATTACTGTACTGTTTTGTTATTAATGGAGAAAATTGGTGTGTTTTGCATCCCTGGTATGGATTAGCCGTAGGCAATTTGCTATTTCTGTAGTTGTTGCGGTTTAGAGCCTGGTCTCTTTAATGTCGATATCATTCAAATGGTCAAATGTGTATTATGTCAGGGGTTATGAATGATTCCTGCAAAATAAACGTCCACATTAATTCTTAGGATTAAAACGATGGTGATAAGGAGCCTAAATCGGTATGTAATATGTAAACTAACGCAATGCTTCCCAACGTACACTGATGGGATATTTTATTCAAATTGCCTCAGACAAGACAAGGAAAAGTTCCGGGTCTGTATGAGAGTCAGCTTTCAAATTGGGTGTAATCCTGTCATAATGAAGGCCTCTTCATGAAGGTTAAGAGGAGTGTGAAGTAGCAGAGAACATTGATTCTAATTTACTATTACTATTCATTAAAATATAAAGGGGGTCTGAAGTAGCAGAGAACATTGATTCTAATTTACTATTACTATTCATTAAAATATATGACTACTACTGTATGCTGTGCAATATTGAGTCTCCACTGCCGCAGCGTGGGTAGAATGATCTGTTTCAACTACTTTAGATCACCACATGGGTGGAATTTACACAATGAGGGCTTTGACCCCACCCACACAGCTTCTCAAGAGATTATAACAAACCATATAGAATTATTTACAATTATTGCTTGTCTCCAAATATCCATGCTATGGCTGCATTATACAATATATAGCATTCATTTTAATATACTAGATTTAAATGTATGTATGTACAATAGAGGTGACTGTCTAGTTCCATTTATAAAAAGAGCCTGTCAGTCAGTGTTTTCACATCAAGCTTCACAGACTTTAAACACAATACTGATGACTATAAGGGATTTGCCAACCCTTACTTCATTTACAAAAAAACTGAAACTGTAGTTCCTGGATAATCAAAACTGCTCCCATTACCCAAAACGTTTGGAGGTGTTGTATGCATCTTATGGGTAAACGTGTATTTCATACATTAGGGTTTGCAAAGTGAGTTGCAAGTGGGCTACTCTGTATTGTTTTCATGTACTGTGAATGATGTGAACTTGGCTGATCATGACAATTACTTATAAAATCAGCTTGGAATTATGTTCAGGGCTTGTTCTTATATAGAGTGTGTTTTAGGTAGAATGTCTGCTAGTATGGGCTAGGTAGTATCTGGTTATTACACAGAATGAGTTTTAGCTAGTATGTGCTGTTTTAATTTTGCAAACAGACAACAGATGAAACTTGGCCTGGTGGCTAAATCTGGTATATTGACATTTGACTTTAAATGTTCATTAATATGCACTGTCCCTATTCAGACAGAAATGTTCATGGCATGTAGAAACTTAGTGTACTAAATTGCCTAAGTATACTATTTTTGCAGGAGAATCTAACATGAATTGAGTGGACACTATTCCGTAAGAAAACAATAACGTTGCATAGTTACTACAGAGAAATAGATGACAGTTTCCGATCTGGTCAAACTTTCTTGGCTATCATGGTGGATATCAAAGCTATCGCACCCCTTTTATATTTAAATGTCTGGTAACACCTACTAAACACTGATGGTGTTTAGGAAAGATGGCAGTGGAATTTTTAAACTAGATTATTTAACAAAATCTTGGAAAGTGAGAAGATTATTGAGGTGTGGAGAAGAAGCACACTGGTACTTATTTTCAAGAATAAGAAAGATGCACAGATCTGCAGCTACTACCGAGGTAGTTGATCAGCCACCACATGAAGACATGGGAAAGAGTAATGCACGCTAGGCTAAGAGGACAGGTGAGGATTAGTGAGCAGCAGCATAGTTCCATGCCATGAAAGAACCCTACAGATGCAATATTTGCTTTGAGAATATTGATGGTCAAATAAAGGGAAGGTCAGAAGGAGTTACATCGTGTCCTTGTGGATTTAGAGAAAGTATATGACAGGGTGCCAAGAGAGGAGGTGTGGTACTGTATGATGAAGTTGGGAGTGACAAAGAAGTATCTAATTGTGTGCAGGATATATATGGGCCAGCATGACAGTGGAGTGATGGATGAGTTCATGGTGGAGGTGGTATCAGATCAAGGACTGGCTCTGAGCCCTTCCCTATTTGCTATAGTGATTGACTGCTTGATGGATAAGATAAAACATGAGTTTCCATGGACTGTGATGTTGGTGGATAACATTGTGATCTGTAATGGGAGTAGGGAGTAGATTAAGGTTAAAGAGCTCACATATGCCTTTGTAGCCCACATAGGATCAGCACACAACTACATCTTTAAGGATGTCTCTTAGGTACCTACAGAGATCCTATCATAGCCAACATGGAACTTTATGTTCACAGTAACACAGAACCATAAATGATAGCTTGATTTTTGTTTCTGTATTAATGTGACCACGAGACTCCTTTGGAGCTATAGCAAGGTCTTTGTAGCTACTTAAAGGCCTCACTCTAACCTATTGTAACCTCTGCAAAGATGTCAAATTTCCCTGCATATCTTGATGAAGCATGCACAATACGGCCATCTAGTTTTTGGCACTGCTATAGCAGCCCAATAGTTGTGTCTGTATAGTAAGCAAAATAAGTAAGTAAAGTTTATTTATATAGCCTTTTGCATGGACAGAGACACAAAGTGCTTCACGGTGACAGAGGGGGGAAATACAAACAAATAAATGAGTACCTAAGTAAACAAATAAATAAATAGAAAATAAATAGGAAAAACAGACGCCAAGTAATAACAAGCATGATACAAATCAAACACAGAACAAACAGAAGACAGACTAAAGAGGTGAGTTTTTACCTGCTCTTTGAAACTTGTCAACAGACTGCAAAGTCAAATTCTGAATGTATAGTATGACAAATGTTCCAAGATAACAAAGAAACACTTTACTGTTCTCACAGTGCTCCAGAAACTGGATGCACTCACTGTAGAGACCTATGGCAGGTACCAAAAGTTACCTTGATGTAGAACCATAAATCTCGAGTTGGCACCTCTGATGGAAATACAATTTGCATGAGCCATACTCAGATGCTACTACATCTGCTGGTTGGCTGAAGATAGTATAATGGAATTTCACTACACACCAAACATTTTAATGTAACAGTACAAACTAAACAATGTGTAGTATTGTAGGTATACACTATTTGAGTGATTACCTGTGATATTGATAAAACATGACACTATATTCACGAAAATAGTTGCAGTGTATTTGGACAGAGCCACCGTTTGACCCAGTTCTGATGCTGTGGTTTTTGCTGTTTTTTGTTTTATTTTTTGCAGAGGGAAACAGCACATTGCAAACACTGCAACTACATTAGCCCTTCTGTTCTACCTGCTTTTCACTTCAAACCTTTATCTTGCATCTACACAACAGGTGCAGGTGTGGGTTTGAAGCTTTTTGGGGGAGGTAGCAAACATCTATACAACTATTAACCCAGCTGTATGCATCATTCTCTGTTTACTCTCTCTTTCTATTTGTGTGATGTGTCTGGTCTTTCTGTTGTGTGGATGACAGCTCTATTCTTTTATCCTCACTTGGTGATGCTGAATGGGACGATAAGTGTCCCCTGATGTTTGGTGAAGATGATTCATGTGTTCCTACATACAAAGCATCCCTTAAGTCCACTTTTCTTTTCTCCATTACATTGTTTTGTTGACACTAAGTGTTGCTTTTGAGTCATTTTAATCTAAAGACGTTAGCCCAGTGTGTATGTCAACATAGTCTTAAGACATAGCATCAAGACGTAGCGTCAAGATGTCCACGTAGTATCTTTTACACATCTCTCTGCCCTGGAGGAAAGATCCCTCCTTCAATACTTCTAAAGATTCTTACATTTTCTTCTTGAATTTTTCAACGTGTTTTTCATCATTTGAATTGAGAGTCTATGGATAAAGGGCACTGCCCACTGTCATCTGCTGTATCTAGCTGTTTCTCATTGCATGCTTATAAAACTCTGAGACTGGAACTGTGAATTAGGACTACACAAATGGACCTAACGTGACTACAACTCAGGCTAGTATGTTTATGTGTTTCTGTGAATCAACCTCAGTGGCACCTTGATAGGCCACTGCTTGGGTCACAGGCGGTGGACTTCTGGTGGGCTTTATTGCGTTTGCAGTGACATAAATTATGATAAACTATCAGTCAATAATTCAACATGTGTGTTAGATGAACTATATTTACACAGCCTCCTGGTGTTGCCTGAACACTATGGAGTGGATAAATAATGCAGCTTTTTAATGCTGTGTTTTAATACTATTAAATATTCAGCTATTTAGATAATCAAACTTGCAGCTAAATTACAGCTTCCCTGTTGATAGGACTGGGAGGAGAGGTGTCCACCCACTGGTTGGGATTCCAGCCAGAAAGGGAAATAACACAATCATACAAACACAAACACAGACACACTCAAACACATGCACACAAACCCTCTCATAAACTCTTGTACACATCTACACAAACGTTGACAGACAGACAACACCAGGAAGGCACATTCGGCTGTTACCCGTCTCACCTGATAATAATGTATGCATCAATGAGCTCTCCTAAAAGAAATCCAACGCTTAGCCAAACAATGCAGGTTTGACTGTAGATTTCTTTTTACAAGTTTGTCATTTGAGTATTTCATAAATAGCATTTTATGTATTTGTACGTACAGTAATTGGTATCTGGCTATGTGAAGGAGAAGAGTTTATATCACCAGACAGGATTCATTGTCAGGCATTTGTCCTTTCACAGTCAACTGTATATATTAGCATTAAATACTCCGAGAATCACCAGCAAAAATTTTGGCATCCCAACTCTGATGTGAGAATTGGTAAGCAAAATGAGAAATGAAGCAATTAGAGAGGTTCACATACATTATTTAGCTCTCATTAGCTTCCTGTGACACTGCAGGCTCCGGACCAATGAGAAGTGTTGGCCAGGCTTAGGCAATTAGTAAAATTAGTGGCACAGGATTTGGCGTTGGTTCAGGCCACATGGCCCAGAAGATACCAGACCGGTGTCACTCGTGTAATTTATAACTTTGCACGTGAAATAATAGGTTTGAAAAATCACTAGGGCTACCAATGTGTCACCCTGTATTATACAGAAGACAAGGGTTGTCCCTTGGATGGAGGGAAAAGCAGCAACATCCTCAAATTATTCCAGGGTGGTGGGTAGAGCAGGCGGCCATTTTGTGTTTGTATGAGAAAAACGGGTGGGGGTGGGGGTACAGAGGTCCAAGCGGATGGTAATTAGCAGTCTGGGTTGTGTTTGTTTTCATTTTGTGCGTGTTTCGACTGATAAAGTTTGACTTGCCAAAAATCCCAGTCCCGCGTTGGATGCTGCTCAAGCTGTTCCCCTGCATCCTTCAGGAATGATGGGAAATCTTGCACACTGCCACTGGTCACAGCACAAACAGACGGTGGTAATCAGTGATTAGTGGACATGTTACAGTGTATAGAGATAAGCCTACACCCAAAGTCCTCACTCTGAATCAATAAGACCGCCAGTGGCACAAAATATACATGCACAGGGATATTACATAGCAAAGTAGTATCTAGTATGAAGTTTATCCTTTTTTTAATCATTTTCTACAAGAGATAGTGAAGGATGTTTGTATACTCTACAATAAGAATGATTCAGTTTGCCTTTCTAGACACTCTGCCAGAGAAACGTGAGAATATTTTGTGAAAACAGGCCATTTGTTTTAAACATCTTACTCACTTTAATCTTTGTGCCTGTATTCCAGTTCAAATGATTAGGTCCACATCCCATACTTGTGCATAGCAAAATAACATTTTGCAGCCCCTTTATTTTTCCAGTGGAAAAAAAGCAAGTGCAAGAACAAGCAAACCAAATAAACAGGTGTTGTGTGCTTTAGAAAGGGCTAATGCTAACGTGTTGCGGAATAGAGGGGCATAATTATACTGTGCTGGATTATGGAAAACATTGTGCATGTTAATTACACCAGGTATGCTCATTGATTTTCTGTTATAATACTTAAATGTGTCATTAATAATTCATTTTCCTGTCAGCCCCCTCCATTTGTTATGCACCTGTGTTGGTGATGGCAATGATGCTGATGTAGTGACACCTACTTATTTGTCTTTCACCAGACACTGGCAATGCCCACTATGGAGAGAACAACTCTCTGACTGTCCTTCAGCTGTTTTATCAATTTGTCTTTGTTATGCTTTTTTAGTAGATGTTATCAAGTGACAATATCCCCTTTTCTTTTTCTCACAGCTCAACATTTTGTAGGGAGATGCTGTGTCAATGTATGGGAAATGACTAGGTTTCCCCATCAGCATTGAGGAGAATTAATTATGGCACTAGTCTTTGGATTTCTACTCATTATGACAGTTGACAAACCCAACAAAATGACATGGTTACTTTATGCCAGTCTATAGAACCTTTTTTCTGAACAGAGAGGTCCATTTTTACATGTTGTCATTAGTATAGGCCAAAAAGGCAAAAGGGAGCAGATTTTGCCCGATCTGTTGACTTGTGTGTTTATGTTCCCTCAACCTTATTCCATTGAACTTACATAAAAGTAACCTATAATCGACCTTAACCTGACTCAACTTCAACCTCCATCTAGGGGCGACATGGCTCTGGAGGTAAAGCACGTTGCCATTATTTGGAGGGCTACTTGCTAAATCCCCGCCTCAGTCAGAAAGTGTGCTGAAGTGTCCTTGAGCAAGATGCTGAACCCCTAACTGCTCCCTGGGTGCTGCAGCTGCTCTTATACAATAGGATGGGTTAAATGCAGAGGACAAATTTCATTGCAAGAATACAATGACCAAAAAAGTGTCTTACTACCTAACCCCAATCATAACCTGACACTTACCTTAACCTAACCCCAACTAATAGCTAAACTATTGGTCAGCTAACCTACAGGGGTGAGAAAACATCGGGCTGACCCAACCAAACTTACTTAACCTATAAAAGCCTTTGATTTAATGAACACTTACTTGCTATTTCCCAGAATCATATCCCCCCACCGTCTCCCCAACCTGCTGTCAAATTAAAAAGTGACACTACCCCTCATCTGATAAAAGCAAACCTGTCAAACAAAAGTGGAGAGAAGAGCAAAACAAGCAAACAAAGCCACAAACAACAGCAGCAGCGGCCACAGGCACAATCAAGCTTGTCCTTGAATTTCCACACCTGCGCGCTTCGAACGTAGTGGGGCCGTTTGTGGATTCGAGGGAACGCAACATGTTTGTCCAGCGCTGCACCACGGCATGTTTATTCCTCTGCTTTCCCACCATTGTTTGTCTTTTCTTTGTGGCGCTGAAATGCTCAAATTGCATTTCTCAGATGTCGGTTCCCTGGAGGTCTGCGCTTGGCGGCAGGTGTCTGCAGAAAAAAAAAAAGAAAAGGAAGAGAAAGCATAAAAAAGAGACATCTCCCACTCACTCTCCATAGCAGTCGAATTCATGCTAAAATGGTTCATCTGCCATAGATGCTCTTTAGCAATGTAAATACATGCTGATGAGCTTGGATGGCACCCGTGTCTTATACGGTAGAAACTTTCTCGGAGTTAATTGTTTGGCAAAAGATGCCAAACTCATCTGATATACTGTAGAGAAAAATTCAAGCTGTGTTTAAGTCTAAAACATATGCTGTGGATGTGCCCCCCAGTGTCATACATGGAGAAATAGGAGGAAAAAACAACAACATATGAGGTACATACGAAGGGCTTGCCGTCACTTTTTCCCACTTTTTCCGTTATTCTTAATTCAATTAAGTAACCTTGACTTGAGCTTTGGTGTTGAGAAGTGCAGTAGGTGTAGCTTGACAGAATCTCCTCTCTTGTCATTGACGAAGGCCTCCTCTCCAGGCGCCTAGTGGCAGATGCTAATAGATATTGAACTGTAAATTTGAATTGAAAGCCCGGGTCACTGTGCCTCATTGACTTTAGACCGCAAAAACCAAATGATGTCTTAGTCGAGAGAAATATATCAAAGGATATCAACAATTACGAGTCATAAACACGCCTCGAGACGTGCCTGGCGGGTGTATAGTGGCGGGAATTAGCATGTTGAGCTGATAAATATGCATGTAAAGACACTCCCGGGGGGATAGCGCGCGCGTGATTGATAGCTTTGGAATTGAAGGATGTGTAAATTCCTTTCATTCTGCTGGGTTGTGCGGTTGCACTGCAAGAAATACATAGCACTTGTTAAAAGTTTTACCAACTTTATAATCCTTAATGCCACATCTGTTTGCTGTCTTTACAGTGCCTGTAAAACGTCATTAAATTATTACCACCAGCTGGCCTCATTGCACAATAACCTCACTTATATGTTATTCTCTGGGAATGCTTTTGATTTATAGACCCTCTTAGAATAAATGATATTTTATACATATGTATATATAAATAAACAAGGGGAAATGTGTTCTCGTCAATAATTCATGAGTTGTACTTTGAATAAGTTACTCTGAAGTTTATTTTCCTAGCAAGAGAAAGAGTTATTTTTGCGGCAGATATTGAGATCTTAGTGTGGTTGCTGGTGTGAATTTCACCATATTAAAGAAGATTTGTGTGTTCAGGAAAGTTATTCTGCAAAAAAGTTCCAAAATAATCTCATTTCATCAGGCGTGGCACCACACAGGAGGAAGGGTGGTTGTCTAGTAACAAGGAGATTGGTGGTTTACTCTCTGGCTCCTTTAGAAAGCATGTGGAAGTGTCCTTGAGCAAAACGCTGAACCCTTAAATTCCTGGGACAACAGATGAAAATGAGCATGTTGGCTAAATCTGGCCAATTTACATTCTAAATGTTCATTAATATACACTGTCTCTATAAAAGTATTCCATTCCAGCAGGCGATTTATTTTCTTCTCAAAGATTTTTAAGTTTCTTCTCCAAATTCTCTGACTTTTATCTTATGATTGTAATGACACTTCAGTGGAGATCTCCATACGAAGAAAACATGCTCAGTGTTGGTGAGGCTGAAATAACCAGAACAAATCCTCAAAGATTGTTCAAATCCCTGAACACAGCGTTTGGACGGCTTTAAATCAAAATTTAAAAATTCAAACTCAAACTACACCAAAAACCAACTTTATAAAAACAAAGTCAACCATTTTTTTCTTCATTTTTTTTCTTAAATCCATGTTAAAAGCAAGAGGAAGTATCCTGGATACTTCTTTTCTGTAATGGTCCTGACGTCTCTGGCGTTCAATATTGGTTCAATCGATACCGCTCACCATTTAACTCTGAAGAATTGCAGCACCCCCTAACGTCAACATCGCGCTACTAACAGAGAACCAGAACATGAGCTGACGAACCCGCTTGTCACACAACTACTGACACTTAGTGAATTTTCACTAAAAATACTTTGAAATGATCCCTCCCGCATCTAGGTGGCGGAGAACATAAATCATATGTACCCTGCAGTGGCAATAAAGACTGTTTGTGTGAGCTGCTATGCGTTTATGGGGGAGATATATAACACTGTATTTATTCCTCCAGGTAGCATGAGCAGGTCCTTTGTGTGCGGCCCTCGTGGGTATGACGGCTTTGGAGGAGCTAAACTGTGAAGTGGGGGCGGTGGGGGTGGTGGGAGGAGTTTGACAAGTCAAGATATTAAAGATTAATATGGTCTTTGTGTGTGTGTTGTCTGTGTGTGTGTGTGTGTGTGCTTGTGTGTGTAGGTGCATGTGTGTAAACCAGAAATCTCGAGAGTGATTATTTTAATTTTGTTCAAGTTTTTTTTTCCTTCTTTCATTTCTCACCACACTTAAGAAAGAAAGGAAAGAAAGGATTCCCTTATCAGTCCCACAAGGGGAAATTTGGATTTCTCTGCATTTTTGACCCAACCTATTGTATAGGAGCAGTGAGCTGCCAACATATGGCGCTCGGGGAGCAGTTAGGGGTTCAGTGTCTTGCTCAAGGACACCTCGACATGCTGTATGCAGGACCGGGGATCGAACCTGTAACCTTCCGATTACTAAACGACCGCTCTACCCACTGAGCTATGCCCCCCTACTACTACTACTACTACTACTACTACTACTACTACTACTACTACTACTACTACTACCACTACTACCACTACTACCACTACTACTACTACTACCACTACTACTACTACTACTACTACTACTACCACTACCACTACCACTACTACTAC